>MU183807.1:69425-92733 GCA_016904865.1 Pissodes strobi
AACGTCAAACTGGTGAGAGGAGTTTGATTACGGGGAGTGACGCCCCCACCATTCCGAGTTGCCACGGGATGTGGCCCATCAAATCCCATCGTCCTCCTCCAGGCTGGAGAACACCAAAGTACAAAGTCTGGAGCTGATCACTGGGGAGTGATCCAACAAACCCCATTTTTGCCCCTGTCAGACTAGGGACCGCCAAAGGAATGAGTCTGAGGCCGATGCTTCGAGTGGAAGCGGCCCTAGGTGGTAGATGCATAAGCCTACTCGCATCGTCCGGTGAAAGACCACCCCACCAGAATTGGGGAGCGCTAAGTGGTTTTCCCAAATCACGTTCCGCTTCCGCGCTGGTGATCCCGGGTTTCACAGTAGGAATATATGGACATGATGGTGCTTCCAGGATCAAAATATTCCGGAGGTAAACTCCCCGGCCATTCGGATCTCCGGGCGCTGGGTGGCCCTGGGAGCCCTTCATTCCGCATTTTACAGACAGCAAAGATACCGAACCAATTTAGAATAGATTTCTGCAACATAAGAGGCCTAAGTACAAACATAAATTCGGTACACCAACATCTACAAGCAAATAGACCACACATATTAGCCCTTACAGAAACACAAGTATGTTCTACAACAACAACAGTGAACTACCTCTATCCTGGTTACGACTTACATACCCGATTTAGATATAAGTTCGGAATATGCCTTTTTGTCCGAAGCGACCTTTCATGTCATCGCGAGGAAACACTCGAACCGAACAACCTTGACGTCATGTGGCTCAAGTTCACCGCCAAGTTTATATGTTGTCTCTATCGCCCTCCGAGCGATAGAGCCTACCAAAACTTTTTCTCAACACTAGCTACCACCTTTGACTCAATACAGGTCGATCACCCCAGTTCAGAAATAATCGTTCTGGGAGACTTCAATGCCCACAACACCAACTGGCTCAAACATCACAACAAGACCGACAACGAAGGTAGAGAGGCTGAAGCATTTGCCATCAGCTGCGGGCTTACTCAACTTGTAGACGAACCAACTCGAATCTCAGAGAGGGGCGAATTCGCCGCCCTCCTGGATCTTTTTCTGACCACCAATCCTGACCAGTACAAAGTTACAGTTGGTCCGCCATTAGGTACCTCTGACCACAAACTTATTACAACGGTTTGTGAATTGCCACTCATACAGAAGGATCCACCATTGCCTCGCAAAATCTGGCATTACAATTCTGCAAACTGGGACGATCTGAGGCAGTTTTACCTAGATTTTCCTTGGCTCGACGTCTGCTTTGCCACTGACGACCCGTCAGACTGCTGCGAAGAGATCATGCAAGTAATCTCCTCAGGAATGGAAGCATACATCCCAAATTCCATCAAGTTACCATCAAAAGGAAAGCCCTGGTTCGACAAAAGATGCGAAAGAGCTGTAGGAAGGAAACAGCAAGCCTATAAGTACTGGCAGCAAAATTTGACGGACGAACGTGGCATCACGGCGACTACAGCCAAAGAAAAAGCAAACATGCTCGCCAAAATGTTTTCATCGCACTCTACCTTAGACGTGCCCCAAAGCAAGACTCTCCCCACTATACCGAACATCAACACCACCATGGCAGAAGTCAAGTTTTCTCATCGTGATATTCGCAAAATCCTTAAAGAACTAGATACGCAAAAGGCATCAGGACCGGACGGAATACCTGCCATCGTGCTAAAGAACTGCGCCAACGAACTAACACCTGTTTTTTCCAGGCTTTTTTCTCTTTCTTACAGAAAAGGGATTTACCCATCGTCTTGGAAAGTCGCTCGAGTGCAACCTGTTCCAAAAAAAGGCAAGAAAACCACGCCCTCAAACTATCGCCCGATTGCCTTGCTTCCAATAATCTCCAAAGTCATGGAACGTGTAGTCAACCAGCAACTACTCAAGTACCTCGAGAGCAACAGAATAATCAGCGATAATCAATACGGCTTTCGCAAAGAGAGATCGACAGGAGATATATTGGCCTATGTCACTCATATATGGAGTAGGGCAATTGAAAACTACGGAGAGTCTCGAGCGATTGCGTTGGATATTTCAAAGGCATTCGACAGAGTTTGGCATGACGGACTGCTCAACAAACTGCCGTCCTTGGGACTGCCCGCCTCTCTCTGCAGCTGGCTGGCCAGTTTCCTTAAGAACCGATCCCTACATGTTGCAGTCGATGGACACATCTCGGACACATTTACCATCAACGCGGGCGTGCCTCAGGGCGCAATACTTTCACCAACTCTGTTCCTCATCTATATTAATGACCTGCTGATCGAAACGAATAATCCTGTTTTCAGTTTTGCAGATGACAGTACCCTTGTCTCCCACTTTAGATCAGAAAAACCCTTACCAGCGACTGAGACTCATCACCGCAGACAGGAGCAGATTACAGCAATTAATCAAGACCTGGAGAAAGTTCAAACTTGGGGCGACCGAAATTTGGTCCAGTTCAATGCAGCGAAGACCCAAGCAGCAACGTTTACTAAGAGGGCCAATACAGCGGGCCCTAACATCATTATGGCAGGATCGACCATTCCTTCATCCTCGTCAATCGGGCTGCTGGGTGTCTCGGTCAACAGCAATATGTCATGGCATGACCATGTTGCTAACATCGCAAAATCAGCCTCCCAGAAGCTTGGTGCGCTATTTCGCAACAAGAAACTCTATACACCGCAGCAGTTGCTCTTGCTGTACAAAGCGCAAATAAGACCGTGCTTAGAATATTGCTCACATATCTGGGGTGCCGCACCAAAGCATACCCTAAAGCTGCTGGATTCCATTCAGAAGAGGGCTGTGCGTCTCGTCGGCGATCCGGAGTTGACCCGGAATCTGGATAGTCTGGAACATCGCAGACATGTGGCCGAGATGTCTCTGTTTTACAGATACTTTCACGGCAGATGTTCCCAGGATTTGGCCCACATAATCCCGCCCCTGGCAACTCCTGTCAGGCAGTCCCGACAGACGGCAGGAGCGCACCAGTTCGTCGTACAACTAGAAACACCTAGAACATCGCTTTACCAGAACTCCTTTGTCTGGCGCACTGCATCACTGTGGAACTCACTTCCAGGACATCTGTTTCCCACTAATTACAACCTACAAATATTCAAGAACCGTGTCAATCAACATCTTCGCACACACACCGCTCGTCGAGCGCCATAGGATCTACCTTTAGTGTGTGTGCCACTGCCATAAAAAAAAATGAAAATCAGCGGATTGCATGGGAAAGGCAAAAGAGTCACTATAGAAAGTAGGAAATCCATAAAATAAAATAATATAATAAAATAATATTAAAATTTATCATTTTAGGAAAATGGCAAAACCTTCCATTTAATTTTTTAAGTAAGTTTTTCCGTTATTAAATAGCTTTAAAAAGTATTCAGAAGAAATTTGTTGGGTTCTACAAAGCCAAGGGAAAAATATATAATATTCTTTGTAGTAGTCGACTGCGAAAATATAGAATTATAAAACAATTTTTTGTTTTCCTTTTTACAAAAAAAGCTGCACATTTTCTGCCTAATACATTTTTCATGTTCTCATGTAAATTCAGATAAACTGATAGAAACTAAACCAAATTAGAAAAATTACCATTTTCCACCAAAGACTGAACTTTCTAAATGAACTCGAAATTTCACTTAAATGGATAAAGTAGTTATGAATAAATATAAAGTAATTCACTTTTATTACTTCTGAGATGACTGACTTTCTATCAAATAGTTAATTAACAGCTCTTTTTACAACACCTTTCTTTTAGCAAACAAGTTTAAATGTATATCTTTTGAGATCAACGTCCTAATACTAGAGAACTATCATCAAACGCGTATTTTATAGAACTGAAAAAATTACGACGTCAGCACCATCTACGCAAGAATATTAAAAAAAGGGTTGTGCAATGTGTGCGCATATCGTAACGGATTTGGTTAAAAATAGTTTTTTAGATATCACTCAATTAACAAAAAGGGAAGGCCTTAATGAAAAAAAATATATTCTTCATAAAAGTTTCGCTTATGTCTTGACAAGGTAACAGAGCAAATACCATATTTTTTTGCTTGCAAACTAACAAATATATCACAATAAAACATCGTGACCGTTTTTCGTTCCCTCTCGTCTTGTCGCGGTGACTGTGTCGTTCGTCATGTATCGCTCGTCGTGTATCGCCCACCGTGTGTCGCGACCTTCAAATTTTTCCCCCGGCGCGCATTAAGAAGTTTCACTTCAAAAATATACAAAGTCTATATAGACCCTTCAACAAAAGTATTATTTTTTTTATAAAGTCGTTATAGTTAGAGTATTACCTTGCTCATCCCTTAATATTAATAAGTAAATCCTATTTTTCATAGATACTTGCCACTAGAGAACCGTAACCACACTAAACTGAATAATTTTAATTTCAAAATTTTTATTATATTTTTAGGACCCCACCCCCTTTTTCCCATATCAAATTAACCTAATATAAAAAAATCAAAAACAGTATTATTTTATTCATATAGGCGTCATATAATATAATATTGCATTGATGTTCGAAATTTTTCACTTCAACATTCAAATCTCAATATCATAACTATGACGCCTTTATGAATAAAATAATACTGTTGTTGATTTTTTGATATTAGGTTAATTTGATATAAGAAAAAGGGGGTGGTTGGCTCTAAAAATATAATAAAAAAAATTGAAATTAAAATTTATTCAGCATAGTGTGTGGCAGTGGCGTGCAGTGCCATTTAGGAGAGGGTAGGCAACATAATAAAAAATGATACAGAAGGAATAAGCCCGCTGCAGGCGCCGCCGTAGGTAGAATTTTTTTCAGGTGCCCCACCCAAAAACGTCCATTTTGAAGCTCCAAAAAATGTAGGCATAAAGCCTTTTCAATTCGAGTTTCGCCAAAACTATGCAAATATAACGCGTTGTGGTTAGTGGACCGCCCTTGTTTTTCTGAGACATTTGACACATTATTTTCATCAATATACCCACGTTTACTCTACAATTTCCTTCTTCGCCAAAGAGTAAGCATAGCCAACAATTCATTTTAATTTTATGACGACACCTGCAGAACCACTAATAATTGTCATGGATTTTTTTATTAAAATATCGAGGTTTTCTTTCTAACCAACAAAACTAACCCACAAAGAAAACAACAACCCCTTGTATAGGTACTAAACTAACTAAACTTTCAAAACTATAACTAAAAGCGCAGGGCGTCAAATCCCAATCTCACACAAGAATAAGGCACATGGAAAAGGGAACCTGAGATTATTCTTATTTATGGCTGGCCAATGCCGGTGTTGCATTATCGGGTTTCAGTTCTTGCAAAAAAATACATGGCGTTATTAATACCCAGATATCGAAATATTAATAAATTTAAGGATTCCCCATGTACTGTAATTTTAAACATTATTAAATAATAAAGCTTTCTTAACCAAACCCTGTAATGATGTAACCGGTAATTGCTTTCAAACCAATTACTAAAGCGCAAAAAAAACAATAACAATATGATCCTTGGTAAAAAAGAATGTCTATCAAATCAAAATATTAATTAAAGAGAGCACATTTTGGCAACAGCACTTATCGTTGCGTCGTCGCGTCGGTCGGCCCGGACCATCTTCGCATGCTTTGTCTCTTTTCTTTTTATGTAACGTTTCATTTGGCTGTCTTTTTTCAAGCACTACTTTTCCCTTCCATAGTAACTTCAGTATTGACGGTATAAGTGCATGCCTTCGGTTTGTTATGGAATGCTTTTTAGCGGTTGCCGTCGGAGAATATTATTCCGTTTAATATAGGTAGCGTAATATGACTAATATGAGTGGTAGACTGTGCTGTTTTTCTATAATATAATTAATATTTTAATTGGCGCTTAAGATAAGCCTTTTAAATTTGGATTATACTTATTAGTAAAATTATAATTTATATTATCGGGATTAAAATTAAATAGGAAAATATAAAAAATGTCAAAACATCAGGGTACGCAATGCATTTGTGCTTTCATTGTGTGCACGCCACTGGTGTGTGGTTACGGCTCTCTAGTGGCAAGTACCTAAGAAAAATAGGATATAATTATTAATATGAAGGCCTGTGGTAGATATTATTGTTGGGGGTAGAGGGTTAAAATTATTGTCATCTGATAGAGGGCGTAGAAAATTTACTAGGGGTAGGGTGGCGGGGAGGTTAGATTTCCCAATTTATTTTTGCGCTAAGACGCTTAGTTTTTGAGATATTTGCAATTTTTTGGTGTTTTACAAAAATTGGGGACAAAAATTTCGAACATCAATGCAATATTATATTATATTATATTGCCATTCAAATCTTAATACCATAATTATGACGCCTTTATGACTATAATAATACTGTTGTTGTTTTTTTGATATTAGGTTAATTTGATATGGGAAAAAGGGGGTGGGGGATCCTAAAAATATAATTAAAAATTTGAAATTAAAATTATTCAGTTTAGTGTGCGGTTACGGTTCTCTAGTGGCAAGTACCTAAGAAAAATAGGATTTAATTATTAATATGAAGACTTCGGGTAGGTAGTAATAAAATTGATAGGGGTAGAGGGTTAAATATATTGTCATCTGATAGAGGGCGTCGAAAATCTACTAAAGGTGGGCTGGCGGGGAGGGGAGATTTTCCAATTTATTTTTGCGTTAAGTCGCTTAGTTTTTTAAATATTTGCGATTTTTTGGTGTTTTACAAATATTGGGACTTGGAAAATTTTCGAGCATCAATGCAATATTATATTATATTGCCATTCAGATCTTAATACCATAACTATGAAGCCTTTATGAATAAAATAATTATTTTGTTGATTTATTGATATTAGGTTAATTTGATATGAGAAAAAGGGGAAGGGCCCTAAAAATATAATAAAAAATTTGAAATTAAAATTATTCAGTTTAGTATGTGGTTACGGTTCTCTAGTGGCAAATACCTAAGAAAAATAGGATTTGATTATTAATATGAAGGCCTGGGGTAGCTAGTAATTGATAGGGGTAGAGGGTTAAAACTATTCTCATTTGATAGAGGGCGTCGAAAATCTACTAGGTATAGGATGGTGGGGAGGGGGGATTTTTCAATTTATTTTTACGCTAAGACGCTTAGTTTTCAATGCAATTGAATGGTGTTTTAGAAAAATTAGGGACTTAGAACAAATTCGAACATCAATGCAAGATTATATTATATTGCCATTCAAATCTTAATACCATAACTATGACGGCTTTATGAATAAAATAATACTGTTGTTGATTTTGTGATATTAGGTTAGTTTGATATAAGAAAAAGGGGGTTAAAATTATTGTGATCTGATAGAGAGCGTCGAAAATCTATTAGAGGTAGGGTGGCGGGGAGGGGAGATTTTCTAATTTATTTTTGCGCTAAGTTGCTTAGTTTTTTAGATATTTGCGGGTTTTTGGTGTTTTACAAATATTGAAGGTCGCGACACACAGTGGGCGATACACGACGAGCGATACACGACGAACGACACAGTCACCGCAACCAGACGAGAGAGAACGAAAAACGGTCACGATGTTTTATTGTGATGTCATTGTTAGTTTACAAACAAAAATTATGAAATTTGCTCTATTACCTTGTCAAGACATAAGCGAAACTTTTATGAAGAATATTTTTTTTCATTTAGGCCTCCCTTTTCGTTAATTGAGTGATATATTTAAAAAAACTACTTTTTAACCAAATCCGTTGGGATATGTATAAGATTTTATTGTAATACCTTTGTTGGTTTGCAAGCAAAAAAATATGGCATTTGCTCTCTGTTACCTTGTCAAGATATAAGCGAAACTTGTATGAAGAATATATTTTTTTTCATTTAGGCCTTTCCTTTTTGTTAATTGAGTGATATCTAAAAAACCATTTTTAAGCAAATCCGTTACGATATGTATGCTAGGGCGTTTAAGTTTAAGAAGTTTCATTTCAGATATGCGCACATAGTGCACAAACCTTTTTTTAAATATTATTGCGTAGATGGTACTGACGTCATAAGAGGATCTATAATATATGGGTTCGGATCTCTGTAAGTTTTTCAGTTCTATAAAATATGCGTTTGATGATAGTCCTCTAGTATTAGGACGGTGACCTCAAAAGATATACGTTTAAACTTGCTTGCTAAAAGGAAGGTGTGGTAAAAAGAACTGTTAATTAACTATTTGATAGAAAGGAAAGTGGAGTCATCTCAGAAGTGATGAAAGTGAATTTCTTTATATTTATTTATAACTACTTTATACATTTAAGTGAAATTTCGAGTTCATTTAGAAAGAGTTCAGTCTTTCATCGAAAATGGTAATTTATCTAATTTGGTTTAAAAATCCTTTTATCAGTTTATCTGAATTTACATCAGAACATGAAAAATGTATTAGGCAGAAAATTTGCAGCTTTTTTTAGGAAAAAGGATTACCGAGAATTCTTTTATAATTCTATATTTTCGCAGTTGACTACTACAAAGAATATTATAAAAATTTGAAAAATTGAATATTTTTCCCTTGGATTTGTAGAACCCAACCAACTTCTTCTGAATATTTTTCAAAACTATTTAATAATGGAAAAACTTACTTAAAAAATTAAATGGAAGGATTTTTTCCATTTTCCTAAGATGATAAATTTTAATATTATTTTATTATATTATTTTATTTTATGGATTTCCTACTTTCTATAGTCTCTTTTGCCCTTCCCATGCAATCCGCTGGTTTTCATGAACAATAATAAAAACGATAACTTTGGCATTTGCTGGAATGTTAAGAGTAGCATTGCATAAATACATCTGACAAAATCTATTTTTCTACGAGTTACTATACTACTCACCCACGTTTGTTCGATCCTGTAAACTGCACACAATGCATACCATTGCATATTAAAATAATACTAATCGCTTAACTTTTACATACATCTTTATAGGTTTCTGAACGCGCTCCCTCAAAAAGTATAAATAGAGCTGCAGCAGTTGCATCTGTCTTTAGTTCTTCGGCAGTCTCAGAGTGAAGACGTGCTTCATATTAGCTCCTCCAAAGTTATATTGAAAAAATCGTTTACAGTGCTAACCTGGAACATAACAAGACAGCTATCAACGATGGACTTAAACGTTGTGGTCAAGCTTCCAAATTGGTTTTAACGGCGTTAAAAAATTCTAGTTCCGTGGCCGAAAAAAATCATTTGACAACCTGTTTGGGAATAATTAGGAGCTTTAAGCAGATGATTAAGGCATTGGAAGTTACTGATTTTGGATATCAGCAACAAAAGGAAACAGCAAAACATCGCGTGAAATGGGAAGACCTCCATTCTGCATTCAAATCCAGAATCCGAACTGGTGTCATCGTTAACCTCAAGCATACTGATGTAAAGTGTCTTTTAGAGGACTCTGCCGCACTGCTGAAGAGAAGACTTCAGGACGCATTGAAGAAAGATGAAGCTCTTAAGGTTAATGCTGTGCTTTGTCGGGAATTCCAGATCATGAAGGCTGATCAGATCCAGATGGATTAAAAGTAGTATTTAAGCACCAGGAATACTTTCGTCTACAAAGATACTGGTTTGGATTACTGGTTCCGGGAAAAAAAACAAGATACATTGCTTAGCGAATTGGAGTTCCAGGAAAAGGATAGCGGTTGGGCACTCTGTAAAGTTATTGATCTTATGATTAAAATAAATAAATTTAATCCACTTCGAGCAGGTAGTTATATCGAGCTTCCCCCATCTATACAACACAAAAAAGCATGTATCAATGTTCAAAATACGGATGATATGTGCTTTGCTTGGGCTGTAGTTTCAGCATTGTTCCCTGTTCACTCGAATATTGCTAAAATAACTTCATCTAACCCAAACCCAAAGGAAGTTTTTAATTTAAAAGGAATACAGTTTCCGCTGACTTTAAGGCAAGTACCTTATTTCGAAAAACAGAATAATGTATCTATAAATGTTTATCGGCGGGAAAAACTTGTAAAGAAATTTAATGTTATTATTGCGTACTTGACGAAAAACGAGCTTGAAAAATATATTAATCTATTAATGATACAAGATGGATATCATGGCATGGACAATGGAATCACATCAATAAAATTTCATTTTGTATGGGTTAAAAGCCTGTCCCGCCTGCTTTCTGGACAACTTAGCACGAACTGTTGTAGAAAGTACATTTGCGACCGCTGCCTTCACTATTTTCATTCAGAACAAAAGCTAGGAAATCATCTCAAATATTGTTTGAAACTAAACGATGATCCAGTTCCTCGAGTTCCAACTGAGGAGAAAAAGTGGCTCGAATTTAAAAATTTTCAACACAAAGAAAAGGCACCTTTCATCATTTATGCAGATACCGAATGTTTGCTGCTTCCTGTGGAGGATGATGCTTTAAAAAATTCTCAAAATTATCAAAAACATGTCCCTTAAAGTGTTGGATATTATGTTAAATGTTCATTTGATGATAGCTTATTAGTTTATAATTCATATACAGTTTCGTACTGTATGTGATGGTTCGTGAAAGAACTTTTCGACTTTGCCGAAAACGTCGAAACCGTTTTCTTGTGTCCCCTCCCAATGGAACAATTATCTTTAAAACAGCAAACGGAATTGATATATGAGCCTCATTGCCATATTTGTGAAAAGCCATTCACTTCTAAGGATAAAAAAGCTCGTGATCACTGCCACTTAACGGGAAAATATCGTGGACCTGCACATGAAATTGTAATCTGAATTTCCAAGATGGTCATACAATACCTGTTATCTAGTTCTTATGATGGACATCTAGTGCTAAAGGCCTTAGCAGACGTGGAGGGAGAAATTAATGTTCTACCACTGGAAATTTTATTTTCCCTCTTAGACCTTACATAGCTGGAGACAGATAATGAGGTGATGTATATCTTTAAGAAGGGAGCCTACGCAAGCATGAACACCCTTTTCACAACCCTAGACTGGAAGTGGCTAGATGATTGTTATGACGTTGACCATATGGTTAACACTTTTTATAATATCTTATTTGAGGGTACAGAAAAATACATCCCAAAAATGCAAGCAAGGAATAAAAAGTACCCTAGATGATACACATCACAATAAAATCATTAAAAAAAAAGAACAAAGCCTACCAACGATTCAAGTCTTCTAGGAGTCGGGAATATTACAGGGTATCCTCTGATCTACGGAGATAATCAAAATACTTAATTGAGCTGAGTTATATCCTGTATGTCTCAAATACAGAACACTCCCAACTAATATTAAATATTTCTGGTCATACGTTAATGCGCTTAAGCAAAATGGTGGTAACGGTATTCCTAAAAACATGGAACACCGCGGTGAGTTAAAAAAGTCTCCCTCGCAAATTGCCGATGCATTTGCCGAACATTTTGAGAGCTGCTATAAACATAATAATATATGCACTCAACTGACAGTTGTCGTAGAACCAGAATTAGTCACCGTCTCGCATCATCATTTTAGATCAGATGAAGTTTTGCAAAGGCTACGATGTTTGGAAGTACATAAAAGCACGGGATCTGATGGAATTTTTGCGATTTTACTAAAGGAATGCTGTGGTTCTCTGGCAACTCCACTAAGTCACCTATACCAGGTTTCGTTCGACATGGGCCACTTTCCAGATATGTGGAAGAACTACTGGCTTATTCCGATTTTTAACTCTGGCTCAAGGAAGGATATAGGAAACTACCGTGGGATTTGATTGTTATCAACAATATCCAAGGTTTTTTAATCGATCATTCTTGATGAGATTTTTGAGCTGTTCAAGCATCATATATCGCCTTACCAGCATGGCTTTTACAAGGGAAGATCAACGGCAATTAACCTAGGTATGTTTCACGACTATTTGACGAAGTTGAAGATGGAGCTCAAGTGGATGTCATCTACACGGACCTTTCTAAGGCTTTTGAAAGAGTAAGCCATCAATTGCTGACTGAGAAGCTTTTAAGAATGGGAATTACGGGTTCATACATTAAATGGATCCAATCTTATCTTCTGGGAAGAAAGCAGCGTGTGAGGATTGGCAGCGTGTTGTCGCGTGAAATAAATTGTGTATCTGGTGTTCCGCAGGGTTTCCACCCAGGCCCAGTGCTTTTTTTGCTGTATGTCAACAATGTCGTATCCGTGTTTCAAAAGTGTAGATGTCTTCTCTATGTCGACGAACTATTTTGTGTTATTGAGTCCACGCATGACTGTCTGCAAGTACAAAGAGACCTACAAAATCTAGTCAGCTGGTGTGATGCCAACTGTTTAGAAGTTAATGTCAATAAATGTAAAGTTATGTCAATTTGTAAACGTATATGTCCGTATCTGTACTCAATTAATAATCATATCTTGGAGAATGTAAACCATTTTAATGATTTAGGCGTAACATTTGGTAGCGACTTAAGTTTTAACAGACACATCGATAATGTGATATTAAGGGCGTCAAGAATGTTGGATTTTCTGCGGCGTACTTGTAGAGATATCTGTGATATTAGAGCAATTAAGTCATTATATAATTGTCTGGTTCGAAGTTTAGTAGAATATAACAGTATTATATGGTGCCCTAACTATAATTATCAAACACAACGTTTAGAACAACTTCAAAATAGGTTCGTAAAATTTTTGTTGTACAAGATGAGTTTTCCTTATGAAGACATTAACTATTCAATAAGAATTCAATTGGCCGGACTTGAGAGTTTAGAACAACGTAGGAACAACGCCTTTGCATACTTTTTGACAAATTGATTAATAGGCCGGATTGATTATGCAGACCTGCAGCCGCAGGTACTTTTTCGAATACCTCAGAGAACCACTCGATCCAGACAATTATTCTATATAAGTCATCACCGCACAATTTACGGATCCCAGCGTTTCTCTGATAGGCTAAGAAGAAATTTCAATAAACATTTTGACAACGTGGATATTTTTAGATATAGTTTTATAACTTTTAAGTGTAAAATTAGATTTAGCTAATTAGTATAATTTAACTTAACACTAGTTATTGTACAATTTGGAGTTTTTTTCCTCTGTATGTACTGTGGAATGAATAAAAATAAAAATAAAAAATAAGGAAAAGTACATTTCCTTTACCAGACACATTCCGGATAATTTAATAAAATTTAGATTTATTGATAGCTTTCGATTCATGGCTTCTGGGCTAGATAAATTATCGTCTTACCTTGAAGATTATCTAATTTTTAGAGCGGAGTTCATAAATTTTGCTTTGTAGAAAAGGTCTGTTCCCATATGATTTTATAAATAAACTGCTGGCCATTTGCTTTCGAGCAACAAAAATTTCGTCTATATTTAAAACTAAATATGTTCTTAACCAGAAATGATATCGAACTCTGGTTTTTAATGGTTAATAGATTTGTCCCTTAAGAAAAAATTTCCATTGTTGGATTTTTTTTAATCTATCAAACTTTTTATATACAGGGTGTCAAAGAAGGCGATGATTTTTGCTCCAATTTCAATAGCATGTAACTTTCATAATAATTTTTTAAAATTTTGTCACTGTATATCAATGGAATCACTGATTCATAGCAAAGAAAGCAATCTGTAAAATTTTTGATATCTGCTATATTTTAAGAGATACAGATTTTTTTGTAAAACCTTGTTTTTTTCATCTTTTTGGTAGTTAGACCACACTGTGCGTTGCATCGTGCAAACTTTGTAAGTGATTATTATACCTTACGAGAAGCTTGTTTATATTCAGTAAAAAAATTGTACCTAAATGTTGTGATGTGCAGTGGCGTACTTATAATCACTATATGTCTATGGTTTATGAGTATCTCACAATTTTTCACGATTGTTTTGTAATGGAAAGTACTCGCTCGCAAAAACAAACACATCAAACCAGTGATATTTAATTTTAAGGGTTTTCAAAACAAGGTTAAGTTTAGGAATAGTGCTGTATTAGAAATAATTAAATAAAATTTTTCCAAAAATTTAATTTTTTTAGACACACTGTAAAATATACATGTAGATACAGTGCAATATTAAAAAATAAAAATAAAGATAAAACTTGCTTAATCTAGAGGCGAGTACTTTCCAATACAAAACAATCGGGAGAAATTGTGAGATGCTAATAAACCATAGTACCTATAAGTGATTATAAGTACGCCACTGCACATCACAACATTTAGGTACAATTTTTTTACTGAACATAAAAAAGCTTTTCGTAAGATATAATGATAATCAGCTATAAAATTTGCACGATATAACGCACTGTGGGGTCTAGCTACCAAAAAGTTGAAAAAATCAAGGTTTTACAAAAAAAATCAATATCTCTTAAAATATAGCAGATATCAAAAATTTGACAAACTACTTTCTTTGCCATGAACCAGTGGTTCAATTGACATACAAAGACAAAATTTAAAAAAATTATTGTGAAAGTTACATGCTATTGAAATTGGAGCAAAAATCACCGTCTTCTTTCACACCCTGTATATAATATTTTTTGAAAGTTTAATAAATATCCAACACTGGAAAGTTTTTTCTAAGGGATAAGTCTATTAATCATTAAAAACCGTAGGTCGATATAATGTCTGGTTAAGAAAATATTTAGTTTTAAATTTAGGCGAAATTTTCCTTGCTCGAAAGCAAATGGCCAGCAGTTTAGTTGGGAAAGGCTTAGTGAAGCTAAACTACCTTCGAAAATACAGTTCTACAACAGTTTGACGGATTCTCTCGCAACGAATAAAAAATATTCTCATGCTCAGAAGGTTTGGAACACTTTCGGGTGCAAGACAATGCAAGACTATTTTCGAGCAATTTCGTAATACATCTTTTAAAATATATGGCCTAGATCCAGCATGCGCATATACTTTACCAGGCTACGCCCGGCAATGCATGATGTTTCAATTGTTTAAAATTAATCAGACTAAACTTGAACTCTTAACTGATTTGGACAAGGTTATGTTTATAGAAAAAGGCATACGAGGCGGTTTGAGTCAATGTTCCAAACCGTATAATAAGTACATATCTTCATACCATTCATCTAAAGAAGAGACGAAATGGATGCACTAGATATTAGCGAAATTTTCGATGATGCTAGCATCGGCTACGTCTTAGAGGCCGATCTGGAAGTTCCTAATGAGCTTCATAACAAAATTTCCGATCTTCCACCTTGTCCTGAACATCGGGTGCCGGAAGGATCTAAAACCAATAAGCTTTTAGCACCACTATATAATAAGACAGAGTACGTCATGCATTATCGAACTTTGAAGCAGGTCTTGGCCTTAGGTATTAAAATTAGAAAGATACTCGTGTCTTATCATTTTCGCAGTCCCCGTGGTTAAAGTCGTACATTGGCCTAAACACTTGTCTTAGACGAAATGCCAATAACGCATTCGAAAAGAACCTGTTTAAACTTATGAATAACGCGGTTTTTGGTAAAACTATGGGAAATGTTCGGAAACGCTCATCAGTAAAACTTATAACGAAATGGTGTGGACGTTATGGAGCTGGGGCATTAATTTCGAGGCCAGAATTAAAAGCAGCACTATAATAAATGAAAATTTAGTGATAATTGAGCTTGCAAAATCTGAGGTATTTTTAACAAGCCGATCTACGTTGGAATGTGTATACTAGATCTTGCCAAAACAACTCTTTATGATTTTCATTATGGTTATATGTGACAAAAATTCCCAAGTTGCATAGTGCTTTATACAGATACTGACTCACTAATTTATGAGATTAATCATGCTGATGTATACGATGTAATGAAAAAAGACTGCCATACATTTTTCGATACATCCGATTATCCTGTTGACAATGTATATAACAAAAAGATTAAAGGTATCAAGAAGTGTGTAATTGATAATAAAATTAATTTTGAAGACTATGTTGAATGCCTGGAAACATTTACTGAAAAATATGTTTCTCAACATTTAATACGATACGATTAGCACGAAACAAATAAAAATGGGGCTAAGCCCTCACGATGATAAGCGACAAATTTCAAAATATTCTGTAAACACGCTTCGTTGGGGGTATTGCTCGATGATGAAAGAAGGCTAATGTTAACAGATTAGATATTTTGTTATATTATGAAAATGTGGTTATATTGCGTATTCATTGTATGTATTTATCGATTACTCGTATGACGTGTAGTTGTGTACCTATATATGAAATGTTTATTTACAGTTGATTAAGAAATGTACCTATATAAAGCATTGATTGGTTTGTACTAATTGTTTTTTAAATTTTGTTTCCCATTCCAAAAAATTTTTATTTATATTATGGGGAAAAATACTTGCTTTCTTCTGGTATTTAAAATTTATTTAAGTTTCTAGATAACGCCCATAACAGTATTTTATTTTATGAATTTTCTACTTTCTATAGTGACTCTTTTGTCCTTTCTATGCGATCCGCCGATTTTCAGGAATACCAATAAAGGCGCTAATATTGACACTTAAAGATTGCACATAATGCAACCCTGCTCGTTTTGTTAAGCGTCGCGAGTGTCGCGACGCCCGGCGTCGGTGAACTTGAAAACCAGAATGAACCTTAGATTTTCTTATGGGAATTTACATGTGAAAATGGTCGAAATTGCCGTAGAACATACATAGAATATCTAGTGATATTGAGCTAATTTGACCTTGAATGTCCTAGACATTTAACCTTGAATGTCCTTGCTTTTTTTGTTGAAGGTCGCGCATATAGATAGACCCCGCCCACTTGGCCTTGGGTGTATTCGACCTTGAATGACATTGAACTAATTTGTCCTTGAATGTCCTTGAGTTTTTGTTGAAGGTCACGCATATAGATTGACCTCGCCCACTTGGCCTTGGGTGTATTCAACCTTGAATGACAAACTGCGTTAAACTTCTTGCAAATTTATTGCTTTTTAATTCGCTGCGAAAACAAATTAAGCCTTTTTTTGAACATCTGCGGGCGTTCTGTATCCTAAATATGCTTGATGGGGTGGATTCTTAATTTGTTCCTCGACAATTTGTTTCAGTGCTTCAAAATAGGCGTTTTCTCTAACTCCAAAATTTTCCTCATAACAGGCATAACAACATGTCTTGAAATCATAGTCAGGGCAGCCTTTACGATCCTTGTAATATTTACTGCCAAGTCGATATCCTTTTCCAACGTTACATATTTCACATATTTCCTTGAGCTTCGGAATACACTCTGAGCAATTGCAAAGGAGAGCTTGTAATTACAAGCTCTCCCCCAATCGCACTCCCTAGGCATGACTGTTCTTCTCGACGACCAAGACAAAACTAATGTAATGTAATTCCCATTAGATATCTGATTAAGCAGTGTTTTCGAAATTGAGATAGATTGGGATATTTTTTTCGATTTAATCTAATAGTATCCTAATATATAAAATAAACATGAGAATTCTAAATTATTATTATTTCTATAGCCTGCACCCTCATATTGGTCCTATATTTCATGAACTTAGGTGTGTTCCACATAATCAAACTCATAAATAAAAACATATTAGGAATAAATCTGGCTTTTTTATAGTTTGCTATAATTGTTTAATATATACGTAATTTCTACCTAATTAGTTTATTCGGGACGCTATCTAAGTAAAAATCGATTGCTTTAGTTGTTTGAAAATTAACAAAAAAAAAAAAAATCACAGCACATCTTCTTCTTCACATCCTAATTAAACTTGTTGTAAATTATTTAAAAGCTTTACAGGTTTCATAGTATTGTTTTTCTTCATAAATTAGCGCTCGAATATTTACTTACTTGTTCCATGTCAAATTGGTTTCCGTAAAGGTAAAGGTATTTATTTATGCATAGAAAGGCTGTTTTCAAAATCTATTAAAAATAATAAACAAAAAATTTCGATTGAGTCTTATTTTAAAATATGTTTTCAGGACTTTTCCGAAGGAGCTTAGCCACGATCTTCCGAGTAAGTTTTAAGGTTAAATATGCAGTAGATTTTTAGGTTATGATTACTGAACGCACCCATAATTTGCAACGTCTTTACAGGTTTCTGAACGCACTCCTCAAAGTAGAAATAGAGCTGCAGCAGTTGTCTCTATCATTAGTTCTTCGACAGTCATAGAGTGAAGACGTGTTCCTTATTAGCTCCTGTGTTAAGATGTTCTTTGTTATTGCACTATTAACACACCTAGAAGGTGGCCTGCAGGAATGTGCTAAGGCAGTACGCCGAATAAATAAAGCGATGAAAAAAGCTTCCTCCTAGGTGAAAATCAGCAACTAATTAGTGCTCTAACCAATGTAAAAAGCTTGAGAGCACAGTTCAATTGAGGCGAAAAATTGGCTTGGATCTCAAAGAAACAAATTGCTAACAGAAAAGCTTGTATAACTGTCCAGAATACCGATGATTTATGTTTTGGGTGGGCGATAGTTTCCGCTTTATTTCCTGCTCCCCACGAAATTGTTAAAAGAACTTTGTCATACCCAAACCCCAACGACGTGTTGAATCTAGAAGGCATACGGTTTCCTATGACTTTAAGGCAAATTCCTAGATTTGAGAAACTGAATGACCTTGTCTATTAATGTTTATCGGCTTGAAAAAGTTAAAAACAAATTTAATGTTATCCCCACTTATTTATCAAAAAAGAAACACGAAAAACACTACGTGTGGATTAAAAATGTATCTCGTTTGGTTTCAAGCCAAATTAATAAGAATTGCTGAGAAAAGCATATTTGTGATCGGTGTCTTCATTACTTTTATATAGAGGAAAAACTAAATAGTCGTCTCAGAGATTGCATAAAATTAAATAGTGGCACAGTTCCTAGAGTTCCAACCGATGACAAAAAATGGATTGAATTTAATGATTTTAAATATCAGGAAAAGGCCCCCTTTATAATTTTTGCGGATATTGAGTGTTGGTTCCTGTAGAAAATATCCAAAATTATCAAAAGCATGTTTCCTTCAGCATCGGCTATTACGTTAAATCGTATACTGGCCAAGATTGCATGCAATATTTTATTAAAGAATTGCTGGATTACGCTGAAAATGTTGAAACTGTTTTCTTATGCCCTTTGCCTATGGATCGTCTATCAAACGAACAAGAAATTAAGTTTATTCGTGCAAAGTCGTGTCACATTTGTGAAAAACTTTTTGGGTCGGAAGATAAAAAAGTTAGAGAACACTGTCATCTTACAAGCAAATTTCGAGGTGCAGCCCATGAAAATTGCAGTCTTAACCTTAAAGATGGGCATGTGGTCCCCGTTATATTCCACACGATGGACATTTGGTGGTGAAAGCATTAGCTGAATTAGAGGGGGCGATCGATGCTTTACCTGTGAACAAAGAAATATATATTTCTTTCACTAAGCATGTGCCTGGAAACTTAATTAAATTTAGATCTATTGATAGCTTTCGATTCTTAGCTTCACGCCTTGATAAATTAGCATCATATTTACCCGATTGCTCAATTTTAAAATCAGAATTCAAGATCAGTTTTCGCTACTATGTAAAAAAGGCGTGTTTCCCTATTATTTTATGGATAGTTGGAGCAAGCTTAGTGAACCTAAGTTGCCACTCAAAATGGAATTTTATGATAGTTTGACTGATTCCATGATAAGTAATAAAGCTTATGCTCATGCGCAGAAAGTTTGGTCCACTTTCGACTGCAAAACAATGCAGGAATATTCAGATCTCTCTATGGAAACAGACATTTTATTGCTCGCTGATGTTTTTGAGCAGTTTCGAAATACGTCCTTAAAAACATATGGTATAGAGCCTGCCTACTACTATACCCTATCTGGTTATACATGGAACTGCATGTTATACCATATGTTTAAAACTAATCAACCTAAGCTAGAACTTCTGACTGAGATGGATATGCTTTTGTTTATTGAAAAAGGTATAAGAGGTGGCTTGAGCCAATATTCAAAAAGATATTGCGAGACAAATAATAAGTATATGTCCGATTATGACCCATCTAAAGAGGAGTCCTAGCTAATGTATTTTGACATTAATAACCAGTATGGGTGGGCTATGTCCCAGTATCTCCCCGATGGAAACTTTAATTGGCTATCCTCTGAAATACTCTATACTTTAGACGATTCAAAAATTTCTGACGATGCTAGTACTGGGTATATCTTAGAAGTTGATCTAGAAATTCCTCATGAGCTTCATAATAAATTTTCAAACCTTCTGCCAGGTCCAGAACATGATGTTCCTGAAGGATCTAAAAACAAAAAACTTTTGGGGACCCTGTATAACAAAACTGGATACGTCATCCATTATAGAAATTTGAAGCAGGCCTTGACTTTAGGAGTTAAAATTAGAAAGATTCATCGTGTCTTCTCCTTCAGTCAGTCTTCCTGGCTAAAGTCTTATATAGATCCACACACCTCAGGCAAAATGCAAAGAATGAATTTGAAAAGAACTTGTTTAAGTTAATGAACAACGCAGTGTTTGGAAAAACCATGTGGAACATTCGAAAACATTCATCCATAAAACTTATAACAAATTGGGATGGATGTTATGGTGATGAGGCATTAATAGCAAGACCTGAATTTAAAAGCAGCACCATAATAAATGAAAATTTATTGATTATTGAGCTTACATAACCAAGGTAATCTTTAATAAACCTATATATGTTGGAATGAGCATCTTAGATCTTGCCAAAACTACGATCTATGATTTTCACTATAGTTATATGACAAACCGATTTTCGAATTGCAAAGTGCTCTATACTGATACAGACAGTCTTATATGTGAAATCAAAAATACAGATGTTTATGATGTTATGCAAAATGACTGTTCTCAATATTTTGATAACCTCAGACTATCCAATTGATAACATCTATAACATTCCACAAGTGAATAAAAAAGTTCTGGGAATGATGAAAGATGAAAACAATGGACGAATAATGACCCATTTCATCGGGCTACGTTCAAAAATGTATGCTGCCAAACTATTTTACACAGCCGAAGAATTGGCCTAAGGGCGAGCTAAATTAGAAGCGGCGGAAAAAGAGCGAGTTGAGATCGAATATTATTTACGTAATAAAGGTGTAACGAAAAAAATCAAAGTCATTAAAAAATGTGTAGTTACGAATAAAATTACTTTTGAAGATTTTGTTGAATGTCTTGAAACTTTCACAGAGAGAAACATCTCCCAAAATTTGATTAGATCTAAAAATCATGCGCTTCATACAATAAAACGGGCTAAAATAGGTTTAAGTCCTCAAGATGATAAGCGTCAAATTTCTAAAGTTTCAGTAGACACGATTCCTTGGGGGCATTATTCAATAATGTAAGTTGACTAATGTTGACCAATTTATAGGAACATTATGAATAGTGGTTAAAAGAGATATTGGTAGATATATCATATTATAGTTTATCCTGCAAATCGAGTGAATCGAAAATCGGAGTGTGGCTGGTCTTTAGCTAAGCTCTTGTTTCTAAAATTAAATATAAAAAGTGTCTCCCATTATAATAAATATTTAAGGGTTAGTATGTTTTAGGTTAAGATTACGTAAGGAATTAGATTTAAGGACTTTTTTACGTTAGAATTTATTAATTTTAATAAATATAAAATTGTTGAAGATGTAAATAAACTACGAAGTATAGATTAATAAATGGATAAAACCATGTATTTTTTTTTGTTTTATTTGCTAATATCCCAAAATAATTTAAGTAAAGAATGTGCTTTAAATTATATTTAAAAATAATATCATCCAAGGCGTCGAATCTTATTATAACCTAAAATTGTTGGACGGGTTAAGCGACATAATTTCTATTGCTAGTTTTTTTAAGATTTTATTTGTAAAGCAAGAATATGTAGATTTTATATTCCTAATGTTTCGTGTTACTCTTATCCTCCTATATTTTTATTACAAATAAATTAATATCTCATCCTTATACTTGTCTTTTAGCGCCTGGAGTGTTTTTATGAAAAATATCTTGATTAAATGGTGAAGGATTTAATAACATGTTTTTGTTAATATGAAAAACTTTATTATCTGATTAAATATACAATCCTCTAAAACCTAGCAGAACAAAATTAATTTAATCCTCTATAAGAATGTAACATAGTGTCGAAAAGGCTGCTTTTCCCAATGACGTTTTTCATTGGTATACTCGCATACTTTCAGAGCCGCAAAGTACGGCATATAGATGTAATTAAAAATAGCGCATTCGCCAGAATGTCAAGAACAAAGTTTTCCCGAGGACGAAATTTACCCTAAGAAGGCGACGGTCCAGCGGAAAAGTTGTGGTGCAGACGGAAAGCTGGCACACTTAAATTATCACTGTGTGAATATAAGTGATTTCCGTTGTGTAACAACGACGTAGGGAGCTTCGGAGTTTTTCGTTGGGAATTGCACCCTGGGGGATGAACGGCTCAACCGATTGGAGTGAAGCTTTGATTGGGGGCTTTGTATAACCCTAAGATTCAATAATATACGGCTTTCTTTTACTGAAAGGCTGCCTATCGTTTTTTGGAAAAACAGACACGTGTTTTTGTGTAAAAATTTACGATGCGGAAGAGGGTTGTTGATCGTGCGAAATATCACCTTGGACTGGAGTGGAACTTCCCCAATTGCCACTGAGCGAGTTTGGTGGAGTTATGTCCAGAGGGTGTGATGCTGTGGGGCGTTGAAGTTCCCAGAGTAGGACGTTGGAATGCGCTGTCATGAAAGGCTTTAGTGACAACAGAGGGTCGCGAGTTTTTTGGAGAGGTCAGATCGGTCTTTTATCTCTGATTTCCATGTTCTTTCTGAGCCCGGGTGGAAGATTTTCCCTGAGAAAGTTGTGTTTCCCTAAAGGGCTGCACTTCGGGCGGAATCGGCAGGGTTCGGAAGGGCAACGTGTTTTGAGTGGAACCCAAACTGCGTCGATGCAGATGGCTAGAGGGCCAAGGGGGGAGACGATTCCTATAAATATAGACCCCGAGAATCATAGGAGAATTCATTCGATTCTTTTGGGTATTCGTGTTTAGTGTTTTGAGTTTTAAGCGGTAGAGTTCGGTTCGCTATAAGTGTTGCCGGTCCGTGTCTCTCATAAAATATTGTTGTACGCCTTGTACCTTATTTTTTGCTTCAGCGGGTTTAATTATTAGTTTAAAATAAAGGGGCCTGTCAGTCTAGAGAACGGACCTTTATCTAGTAAGACCCCAGTGAATTGCGAGTATATTCGGGAGAACTTCCAGAAGTAGGAAAGGGTGACTATGACCTCAGAACCCTAACGTCGTCTGAGAGACTTATTATTGCCTTTATTGCACCATCGATTAAATCCTTAACATATTTTGCGTTTCCTAATTGAATTGTTCACCGAAAAAGTATTTTTGATTTTTCGAGAATTTCAGCGCTGATATCCGGAAGGCCGAAGGCGTCACTTTGTAGCAGAATAATTTTTTTTTCAGCAAATCATACAGGCAGTGACTAAAATTTTATTTAACTTATTATT
>MU183807.1:127733-147597 GCA_016904865.1 Pissodes strobi
TTTTTTTTTCTTCGTTTTATAACACTTTTATTAAGTTTCCAAACAATATATATTTTTTTCCACTTCCTCCCATTCTTTCGAACAGTTTTGGGTATCCGAGGAGGTGGGGGTACAACGAGGTTTTCCCCAAACCCCCGCCCTTAAATTAGTGCCCCGGTTCCCCATATGGTCAAAGGCGCACCTACCACAAAAATTTCGACCCAGTAGCTCTTCCCGTTCTCCCGAGAGATTTTTTCATATTTTGCCTAACTGCTGATGCTGTCCGTCTCAAAGCACACGTAAAGTCGACAGCCCGACGGTGACTGCGACGTGGCAGTCCGGCGACGTAACGTAAAATGCAGTGTTGTTTTTGAACAACTTGAATCGAATCGGTGGGCGGTGCCTAAACAGAGAACGAAGAATAGCTTGCCTTTGCTAGAAAGGCACGCCGTCGGAATCTCGTATCACTGATAAACCCCCTTAACTCCCTCTAATATATTACACTCATATCTAAGGGCATTTTCGAGTCAAATACTTTCTCCTTTCATTTTTATATTTTTTAAAAATCACACTGCCTAATTTTGGGAACATTTTATATGCCTACTTCTATATGATTTTATATTTTATTCTCCCTCATCCGTAAAGTACCTACCTATAGAAATACTATTTGCCATTTTTAATATTTGGCGCGGTAGTCAAAAATTTCCTAGCGGTATAACATACATTATTTATTTTTCCTAGTTAAAAATATATTTAAAAATACCCTAGCCCTACGCCCTTGTCTTTTTATATCCTAAAATTATAGTTCCCTTGTAATCTATATTTCAATGGTCCCCAGCTAAGCAAATAACCCAGTAGCGGCGCACATTTCTATTGAATACATATTTCTCCGAATGCGTCCTATATACGCTTTTTAAAAATGAATTCTCTAAGGCTCTATGGCCTAGTTGTAGCGTCTTAGCCCCGCATGCCGAAAGTTCGTGGATCGACCCCCGCAAGGCTCCAAAACTTTTATTATTAATTTAAGTATTTCCGAAGATGGCCGATGATTGGTGGCCGAGATTACGAGGATGGTTGAGAAATAAGCTATAGCCATTGTCTTTATAAGAAAATAGTCGTTCAACGGGGCCTGTGGAGAGGTGCTGCCCCCAGTGGCTGGCACCAAAAACAGTATTACTGAATGAAAACACGTGCAATGTTTACCCTACATACGAAAAGGAAGGGGTAGAAAGGTGAATACAAAATTATATTCGCCGAGCCGTAGATTTCCAAGAAATGATCTTCAGCCAAGGCTAAGTGGCTAGAACCGGTTTCATCAGTTTAATTTTTACACACAGAATGAAATTTCCAATACCTGCTTCCCCAATCTTGACTTTTCAATTGAATTTATTTTATTGTTTGGGAAAATGGTTTTTAGCATTTTTAACACATTGATTTTTGTGTTAATTTCTTTACTAGTTTCTATTATTCATATAGGCCTAATTGAATTGATGCAGTAGTCGAAGAAAATAGATTTGCATATGCCATTAAAAAATGGGAAAATAATAAACAATAATAAAATCCTATTTGCTAAATGTAAAACGTTTTGACTTGATATAAGTAAAATTTTACAATATAAACTGGATATTTTAACGCATTCAAAATTAGGAACACTAAAAACATATTATTAAACTATAAAAAAATTATATTTATAAAAATTGAGCATTCGTTTACTATTATTAGTCAAAAAGTAAGGTATTACAATTTTTAAACTTGTTTATAGAGAAATATAGATAAAAATTAAATTTAGTTCCAATAGTAGGTAGGTATAGTTATTTTATATATTTTTTCTTTTTATAGAAAGAAGACAATTAAACATTTTCTGCAATTTTATGCTTTAATGCACCAGAAACATGTATTTATCAAATTATTGATTAAAATGTCCTGTTATTTGGAGATTAATAATAAAATTAAATATTTTTATTTTATTAAATTTCATTATTTTTGCAAAAGAGGGGGAGATAAGAAAAAATGTGTTTAAAAACTGAAATCAAAACTCTTACCACTTTGGATAAGTCTTTATTTAATATGAGTTCGGCATATATTAATACTAATTTATGTATCGGTACATATAATATTGCTCCAGGCCAACAGCCAATGTTCTAAACTTTCAATCGCTTATAGCCATTATTATCATTATTATATAATTGACAATCAAATTAAATTAATATAAATGTACTCTTCAAAATATATACTGTAGTTTATTCGCTATAATCAAGTAAATAATTTTTGAAAAAATTCGGATTTAGGATAGTGAAATAAACAACATCCGAGTAAAACTATATTTACTCGAAAATTAAACAATTCAATTGATAAAACACATCAACCTATACAACCCTTAAAACTAAAGAACTAAGAAGTGTATATAGTGTGCTGTTTCGGGCAACTTCTGGTTTGATTCATCCCTTATTTTCAACTGATCATTTTATGTTCACTTGTATTATTTCCCTTTGAAATAATCCATTTATTTTATCTTAGATGCCAAATTTTTTCATATCAAAGTTTTGTGTTATTGCCTATCAAACTTGTAAAGTTATACATGTTCTTAAAATAACTTTCTTGTATATTATAAGTTACAATTAATCACCAGTTAAGGAAATTTGAAACCATAATTATTTTGGCTATTTTTGAATCAGAAGTTGCTAATATAGCTATTGCTGATGTATCAAGAGATTAGATCGACTACAACACCATAAATAAGTACTTATAAATATTACTTAAATATCGAAAAGTAATTGGACTACATTAACATAGATACAATCTAAAAGCATCACCATTTAATAAGAATCCACTAATAAATTAACTGTAATCCGTCGATTAATGTTTTAACTTTATTTAAATATAAGATGATTCACAGATCTCATTTATTAGTATTTAAAAATTTATATATGTATATATATTTAAAATTGTCAAATCATATTCAAAATCATGTTTCCTGCCAAACAATATTGGTCCATAAAAGATGCGTTTTAATTTAAAAAATTCAAACTCGCTAGAAAAATATTACTTTTTTACACTGTGAAAAAATCCTTAATTGTAGTAAATTGGAAAAATACAATTATATAATATACATTTAAAGTTTTATGTTCCACTTAAAAAAACTGCAAACAACTTTTTTGAATACTAAGTAACTAAAAATAACTAATATTAAAATGTTGTTTTTTACTCCGTGAATAAAAGTGGATAGTGAATAAAAAAATTATAATGTCTATTCGCATTTTGAATATGACTTACATTGTTTATAGATTAAAGTCCTTAATAAAACATTAATTATGAATTCCCGGTGGGATAAACATGAATCACCTTCAAACCAGCTTATTCGGGCAATAATTGATTTTTTGTTTTAAAAATAAATAGTACATTGGACATCTCTACGCTTTGCCGTATTGAAAGCCATCTAAGTGGCTTTAGCATCAAATTAATGGGAGTATAACGTGTACAGAACAATATAGTGCGCATAGCTTTATTTATTTAGTAACTGGAGTCTTTGTATATCAGCCTTTTTACCTGATATCAACAATAAAAAACAGTAATTGAAATGTGGATATATAATGGTATTATATATAAGAACACGACTCCAGTGACTAAGAATCTCAGCTATTCTCCTAAAAAATTCTATCTTTTCCATTTTTTTTTCTAATATGATCTACATGTAACGAAAAATTAAGCTGAGAATCCAAGACTACCCCTAAATATTACTAGAAGCATTTTCAAATAGGCTGTTAGATATCTATCTTAATCCAATAATTATTTTCTAGAAATCTATTACAATTCTGCTTAGAGCCAAAAAACCATGTACTTTGTCTTTTTTTTAACCTAAGCCTATTTACACACAACGAGTTATAAAGGATGTCAAGTTTTGATTTCATAGTATCTACTACCTGATTAAAATCCTTCCCGCAAACACAGATCAACATATCGTTCACAAACAAACTTAGAAACGTATCATTTAAAACTCGGTCTAGGTCATTGACATATAGCACAAACAAAAGGGGGTTTAGAACACTGCCCTGCGGCACCTCTATCTCACTATCAAACGGATTTGAGGACACATTATTCACTCTAGTCACATGGGAGCGATCCTCCAGGTGATAAGTGCACTGTTTGTAATTCCGTAGGCCTGTAGTTTGTGGATAAGTCTTCTCCTATTGATGGTCTCAAACGCATGCTGAAGGTCAATGAAAATGCTCAGGACAACATTTCCATCATGAACATATGAACACCATTTCGAACACACATACTGTAATGCTGACTCGCACGAATGTTTTTCCCAAAAATCCAACTGACCTTTAAATAACAATTTGTTTACCTCTAGAAACTGTCGCAGTTGTGCATACCACAATTTCCAGAATTTTGTCTATTACAGATAATAAATTAATGGGTCAATATATTTTCCTGGTTTATTTGGTCTTGGCACTTTCGGGATAGGCACAATAACACTGGTCTTTGGAACTCTTCCTATTGTAAGGGATGTATTGATCAGGTGAAGGCTTTTTGTGTACCCAAGTACACAAAAAGCAGTCTTTAAAAATTTACCTGCTCAGATTTCTTGAACCACATTTAATGGGAAAATATTTGGCACCAATGACGAAGACATACTTTGTAGGCACAGCGATCAAAGAAAGCTTTCTCACCCAGGGGATGTTCCTTTACAAATTGGTGATTTAGTTTGTAAAGAATTTGTTTGTCAAAAACTGAAACAATTAAAAAAATACAAATGTGGAACAACCCAAAAAAGTAAATTTAAAGACATCTAATCGCGCGTGCTTTAAAAGTGCTCTTATACACTTATATCATAATATGCTATTAATTAAATTCAATATTCATTCCATACATTTGTCATCCTTCCTTATACATGCCTATCAATCAATTAATTAACTATTCAAAACTGTTCATAGACACCTAGACGTGCAACATCTGTGTATATGTACTTACGTACAAAATAAACGTTAATATTATGAGAAAGCATACTGATGGATATAAAAAAGTAGATGTAAAGATTTACCCTATCCCTATCTACATATACAGTGAGGACATAAAGTCCGTCGCCCCCCCTCTAACTTTTGAACCATTTGGTATACTGCGAAGAAATTTGGAACGGTATTATATGAGACAATTTTCTATTTTTTGAACAAATAATGACAGATTCAAATGTCAAGTTGACAGTTGGGCATCCTTTCGGAATATTTTTTTAAATGAATGGATTGGTCATGTGACACATCATTTTGAAAGTCTTTTTATGCTTAATTCAACCCTAGACTTTGAAAACATTTGATTGATACATCCTTAAATAGCGACTAATAACAATGTTTTAAGCAGGTTTATTAGATAAGTACCTAATTGCAAAACTAATTGAAAATGATGTTATAATAATTGAAGAAAACACAAAAAACGTCAAATTTTCATCTTAAAAGATGTTTAAAATATCCGCCCTGGACCTCTTGACAAAAGAACATTCTGTTAGAGAATTATTCCCTAACATTGTGGAGGGTTGCAGGGTTTATTCCCGCACACACATCGCGGATGCGTTGTCGAAGTTCATTCAAAGAATCCGGAACCATTTTATAAACCTTAGATTTCACGTAGCCTCATAGAAAGTAATCAAGGGGTGTCAGGTCCGGTGAGCGAGATGGCCACTCTGTTGGACCTCGGCGACCAATCCACCTGTCCGCATAAGTTATATCTAAGTAATTTCTCACAACTCTAAAATAATGGGGCGGGGCACCATCCTGTTGGAACGTAATGCCAAACTGGAATTCAAACGGATTTTGTGCAACAACGCCTTCAATAACTGAAATTATGGTATCTTGCAGCATTCGAAAATATGTGGGGCGTTCAAATTTCCATCTAAAAATATGGGACCTATAATATGGTCACCCAAAATGCCCGCCCAAACCTTTATTTTTTGAGGAAACTGAGAATGTCCTTCGCGAAATAAATGGGGGCTTTCATCACTCCAATACTTGCAGTTTTGAGTGTTAACTGTTCCATTTAAAAAAAAGGTACTGTCATCGCTAAAACAAATAGATAATCAGATAATTGGGATTTGAATCAATCCTTCCTGCCATAATATCGCAAAACTTTAATCGCATGTCAGGATCATCTTCTGTTAATTTGCGGATCATTCTCATCTTATAAGGATGAAATTTATAACTTTTTAAAATCTCCTTAACGGATGAACACGAAATATTGCATGTCTCGGCTACTTGTTTAGTACATTGCTGGGGGTTATTTACCATTTCAGCCACTTTCGCTAATTTTGGGCCTTCCATCTTGGGGCATCTTTTACCGTACCTAATACTTGAAATTTTGACAAAAGCTTCTGAAAGTATTTCCTGCACATTGGCCGTTCAGGAAAACGTTCATTGAAGATGCGAACTGCAGCGTGATAATTCCGATTAGCCTCGCCAAAGATGACAACTGGTTGTATTTTATCTTCTAGCGAATGCGACATTTGAGTTAAAATGATATTATCGAAGTTTTTAGAACACTTGACAGGCACGTTTTAAAATGACATATATCAGGAAACCATCACAACTACAGTTAATTGTTGCATCTGGTGGTATAAAAGCCTACCGCCTGAAACTAGACATCAAAAAATCAATTCTAAAATTGGTCGGTATTTGATAATATAATGAATCAAATATTTTCAAAGTCGAGGGTTGAATTAAGCATAAAAAGACCTTTAAAATGACATATCACATGACCAAATGTTCCATTTAAAAAAATATTCCGAAAGCGCGCCCAGCTGTCATTTTGACATTTAAATCTGTCCTTATTTGCCCAAAGAATAGAAAATTGTCTCATATAATACCGTTCCAAATTTCATGGCAGTATACCAAACGGTTCAAAAGTTAGAGGGGGGGCGACGGACTTTACGTCCTCACTGTATATATGATTATTGGAAAAATGTTCATCCTATTTAATTAAACCTGTTCTGTGTATTAAACTTCGAAACTGCTATTGCAATACTCTGATTTCCGACAAAAACGACAAAACAAAGGAAGTGGGTACTTTTGTACTTACCTAGAAAAAAAACGTAGATAGATAATCGCAATTTACTCAGCCAAAATTAATCATTACAACCCAAACACAAACATTTTACAAAGTAAAGCTTCTTCAACTTGAACAATGGCGGAAAATTAAAAATAAACAATGAGATATTCGGAATTATTAGGAACACTCGTCCACGCGGCTCCACTCCGCGCCGCCAGGTAACAGCCCTTGGGAATGCACCAATAGAAATGTAGGAACTCCCTCCTTGCAACGTCTCTCCTAGGACCCGTAGTAATTTTTCGAAATTCAAGAATGGGCACATTTCAGGCCGGACGCCATCTAGCGATGAGGCATTTTTTCAGTTCGAGGTTGAATAACTATTCCCTATATAAACAAAGCTATAGCTCAAGTCGGCGACTTGGGAACAAAAAATGACCAGGATAGATCTGTGATTTTCTTATGGAGATTTACATGTAAAAATGATCGAAATTACTGCAGAACATACATTGCCTATCTACTCAGCCGTCTGCGGCTGCCGCTTCTTGGACATCAGTACAACGCAATCACCAGATTAAGAGAGACGCGGCCGGTCGCGCCTTCGACACCATATCTTTAGTGTTAATGTTCAACATTATAAATTTTTTATGTCACATTTTTAAAATTTCAAATTAGACTGTCAAATTGACAGGAAGGTGTTTTTTTCATTATAGGTAAATTTTATATGGCCAGAGGACCTTTTTTCTAACTTTGCCCGAAACGATAACGATAGGGCTTTGCCAATTTAACTAAACTTGCTAGCATCCAACTCTGACTTTGACTATAACTTATCTTGATTTAATTTCATAACCTCGTATATTATTTGAGACTTGTCTAGTGGAAAAATATAAGGAAAGGACCAACCTGAGCTGAGGTAGCATAGGTGTCCTACAGACAGTACTGAAAGAAGAAATTTTGTACAGTTCTGGGTAAGTGCTGTCTAGTAGTAGGCTATTCTTTGGCGGGTGTATTCTCAACTGAGTTTTGGTAATAGTGGTGTTTATTTAACAGATAAGTTTTCTGATTGTAGAATTCTTATTTTTAATTTTAATTTTATAACCAATTGGCACCCAATTTTAGAACGAAATATAAGTTATTACAAATTGGCGCCCAACGCCATCTGTCGAGAATAATAAGTATAACAAGAGCATAGCACTCGTATTTGGAGAGCTTCAAAGAAAAATCTAAAATGCACATTTTAAGCTAATTATTTAAAAAGCCGTCGATCATGAGTCAAATCTTGAGCCAGGATTAAACTTCCATTAAATTTCCATTAAAACTATACAGAGCCGTCTCCTTGGACATGATATTTTTGTAGGCGTGCTGATGAGTGGGTTTTAGCATTAGCGATCCACTCCTTATAATATAAGCCTCCTCCATTTCTCTAACGAGAAGAGATAGCACTTCTCGAAACGTTGTGTATAAGAAAACTAAATGAAGACAATGAGAATCCCAAAATTTTCAGAACGAATTCTTTCACTTCTATTGAAGTTAGATGCACACGGAGTTAGAGGTCCTACCATCACATTGCATTCAATATTTTCAGACCGTGGCAGCAATCCAGCAATATGTATTTCCATAGTGATGTTCCTTTGGGTCTTAAATGATACCTTGATGTCTGTATCGTCTTGTTACATAAATGGCATATTACGGGAACTGAATTGTATCGTTATTTGCCGATGACTCCTATTTAATTTTATCTCCTCTAGATAACAACGATGTTAAAACTTTTGCAATCGTTTTTTGAAAGCAATAGTCAAGAGGAGGCTATCAAAGTTCTATATTTAAACATACCTATTACTAGTTATTTGAGATTTCAGGCTTCCCAAAATAATCAAAATTTAGATTCCAATATTATTGAGGACAATGAAATAATATTTGGTTCAACTTTAACAAAATTCTATGGCCTATCACTTGATCACAAAATAAATTGGATGGCACATTGCAGCATGTTATCCTCCAAGCAAAATTGTCTCTGTTATATGCTCAGAACTTTTAGGAAACTTGACCTCATCAAGTGCTTCTCTCGGTTTACAGTACCTACCTATGTTACGTTCTGTCTTCATTTTGGGATATGCTACTGGAATATCTGGGTCTTTGTTCATAATATAGAAACCTGTTCTGTGGTGTTTGGTTGGTATCGTGTAAGACGACATCCAGCAAGTCTCAGGTTAGAGATTTAGAAATTGAAACGTTAACAAATATTTATATTTATGAGATATAAATAATTTTTTTTTCCAAGCTTAGCACAACATTTAAAGAATTGTAATGTGTATTATCGATCATATTTGCGTCAGAAAAATAAATCTGCATTTGCCGTTTAATGGATCGAATTTTACTGAAGACACAAATTAAAAACACCCGATATCCCAATTCGGAAGTGAATCTTGCTTTCGAGGTGGTGTCATTCCCATAAGCGCTTATCTATAATATGCAGACAATATGGTGCGTTGCCATGGCAGCCACCGTAAACAACTGCATTGTTATAAACCGCAACGGGAGTTGATTCAATCAAGGCGAAAGGCGAGTCGACATGGGATTGAAATAAACTTCGCGCGTTTTGACCATGTTGCCGCGTTTTAAGCAATATACCGATATACAATAATTATTCTGATTTTATCTTCTATTCATAACGACTGAGCAACTCAACATTTTATAATTTTATGTTGATTTGTGTATGATTTAAGTTAATATACTATGTTTTAGTGATTGTACTTGAAAAATAGTATAAGTTGGAAAAATCTGAGACGAATTATTGATTCACTTGGTGTATTAAGCGAGCCGCCACTGATAGCCGTTTAAAAAAAGATTTGAAACTGCTCTGAAGCAACATAACTTTTATGATCTAAATGATACTCTTATTTGAACTAATTCCAACGTTAGCCTTTTTCTTTTATGGCATTAACCCCTTTCAGTTGTTTTTAAATTAAATGCATTTGAATTTTCGTTAATCTTCGAGTATATTAGCTCATTAAGCAAGCAAACTAAATAAGAGACTGATGAAATCCATACATTATTTGTTAAGGTCTAATGCAAATAATACTATATTAAGATACTAGTTTTAAAAGACAATATTTTATCGCACGAGCACGAAGCGGGCCGTTTCCTAACGTGCCAGTGCACTAAATGTCTTTTTAAACGTGTATTTTATACGATTTTTTTTATTTTGCACGTTTTTTAATGAAAAACATTAATTTATTCAAGTCGCGATCAAAAGTTGGACGGCCATCTTGTCACTTTTGACGTCTGTATTATTAGGAATCCCATTCCAAACGGTGTCGAAATTTTTGCTAGTGAGCCTTAACATTGAACAATTTTGTTAATATCACAGCAACCAGTCAACAAAAGTAGTGTCGAAAAGACCTTCTTTTCGACACTACTTTGCGTATCGAAAAGACTTTTTTATGATACCAAAATAGAAAAAATATGTTATATCGTGTTGTATTGTAAACCTATATAGAAGACACATAAAACTCAATTTAATTTTGATAATACAAAATTCAAAAAAAGCTCCCAATAATTTTGGTCCCAAAAGCCATGAGATCCTAAGCCGCGGACTTAAAACATTGACTCCTAGTTTTGATATCGGTATTCCCTTGATTAGCAATTTTATCTCTGTTAAAAAAGTTTCACATGGATTAAGGGATTTATCGTATAGAGTAATGTACCAATAAATATTTCATCTGAATTATCTTTTGATATCCATTAAAAAACTGCAGCATTCCTTCCATTGTAACAAATAAACACCGATTTCGTCGAAAATTCTGCTTACTCCATCTTTTTTCTCGCAGTAAATCCATGTCAATCGGCATGATTGGCCCTTAATTAATCTTCAATTTAGAGGGAATGGTTTAATCTAAAGAAGGAATGCATGAACATGTTCCTCATTTCGGGAAAATAAACGACGCACATGCGAAACTGACAAGTAAATAGAACGGTAAAAGCGGGAGGCACTTTTCAGCGTAGACAGCTTACGTCAGCGCCTGTAGTATGTAATATGGATAAATTGAGGAATTGGGAGCTTTATTAGACTATATTAATGCTGATTTTACATAGCTCCCTCTTGTCATATTACAATTTAAAGCAGCAGCGATTTATCTTAAACCTTGTTTAATTTTTAAGCTTACTATTTTCACTTACTAAGGAGTTTATAGCAAAAATAAGTGCAAGTATTTTAACTGTGCAAATAAAAACATATTTTAGAAAATGAGACAAATAATGAGACGAAAATGCAATGCACTGCTTTAAAAAAATTGTTTATACCAGATAATTAACTTTTAATCTTAAATGAATATGACCTCTTCGGTCCAGATTCATGTGCATAAATTAGCACAAAATGTCAAATAAGTGGCCTCGAGGAAGCTAAAATACCTAAAAAAGGTATTAGTTACGTTTTAAGTTTTAATCTGATCCTGTTTTCAAAAGAAAGAAGTCTTTAAAATGTAAATGATTGACGATGAAATAAAAACCTTTAGAATAGCTACCTGTAACAAGTTTGCGCACACAATAAGTTTTCAATTTAACTTTAACAGATCATTTGAATCATGCTATATATTTATAAATAGGTATTACGCTTTTGAGACTATATAATGTTTTCGCTTACTTAATGTGCATTGTCAGCTTCAATTAATATTCTTTAATAATATTGAAGCACTTCCTTTAAGTTTATGTTTTTTTTTTTGATAACGGCTCCTTTGCTAAAATACTGCAAACCTTGCAATATAATTATGTTATCAAGTGCCTGTTGACAAATACTTGATTTAGAGAACTCTGAATTTTATATGTAAGTTTGGAGTTATTTTAAACGTTTGGTTAACGATCTACAGGTTTCACCTATATAAAACGTGTTGCATTTACATTATATTTTCTATTATAAAGATTGCAATGCTTTTTGTACGTTGTTTCGTTTAATTTTAAACATATTTTTAGTGTCTACATTGGTTTTACCCTTAATTTTTTATTTCTGGAGGGTTTAAACTTCATAGTACTAACAGGCCAACCTTGATGCTGAGCTTGATTTAAGTTTCAGCATCGGGTAGTTCTTAAAGATTACAATATGCCTGATTCACGTTCCAGGTTGATTCCGAATAGTCATATGTGAAATCTTTAAAAATGTATTAAATTATCCAGTGTAGACAGTCGACAATAATTGAAGGATTAGCGAATACGATTTCCGCAGGTGTTCTGTATTACGAAGCAAACCTGATGGGAGAAAAGAGCTGATCCCAAAGGAACAGAGGCGCAAGATTTGCAGGAGTTTCACGTTTCATCCGATGGTACTTAAGTTTATAAGTTGAGTTAATGGTACTTTAGTTAATTCAAAAAGTTACTGGCTATTTTCCATGGTATTGCGATAAGTTTCTGAAACGTTTAATTGCGAATATTGCCAAATAATAATTTATCCAAATCTGATGAAATGTGTCTGCTACAAAAGAATTGAAAACAATCCTAGCTCTTTTGGTTGTAAAAATGTCGGGTGATAGTGAAATAAGTTTCAAATTATTTCATAACTTTCACAATGTCTAATATAAATTAGTTACTCTGTTTGATGTTCTCTACCACAACAACAGTTAACAAGAACTGATCATATATAAATATAATTCTGATTGTCACGTGCAGCTAAATAGGTAGTTTAAATTACATATTATTTTTCCTAATATTCAAGTTATCTAATATTGGATAGTTCTCATTTGTGTTGCAGATCTATCTTTTGCAGCACAGTAATACGGCTCATTGATTGAGAAGCTGGAACATATAAATTGGCTGAAAATTCGCCTGCTAGCAAATGCTAATAAGATATTTGAGCCGAGAAGTTAATTAAAACCGTTTTTCCAATAAAGCAGAATGGCAAATTTTAATGATGTGATATGGTGCTCTAACTTATCTAGAAAATTAATGTTATAAAATGGCATACCAAACCTAATGGCTAACATATTGATCTTGAAAATAAGGACGCTAAGCTTCGACAATGAAATACAATTTATGCAACAGAAAGTCAAATTAAAATTAATGAAGTAAGTGTTGTTTCCCAAGCTAAAAATTAAAATATGATGCACATTCTGTATAAGCTATTCAGAAAGTATTTCATTCTCGTCCTAATAAGAGTGATTTTAAGACCCTAGAAGCACAATAATTGTTTCAGGCAAATGCTTGGCAGCTTAATAGTACATGGTTGATGGTTGTACTTTAGCCATCATCTTTCGCTTGCAATCAAGTTGTTATTTGCAACTACAAAAAAGGTTGTAAAAGCAATGGTTATCAATTTTATTAAAAGAACTCTTATTACACAGATGATCATATTTTACCATAATTTCTAAAGAGGTAATTGTTTTCCTATACTCTTCTGAGCCATTAATGACGTTAAATTTATTTTGCCAGAAGACGATTGATGTTACACGTTTCTATATATTCTCGACTGACATTGAAATTATAGCTAACGTCCTTGGCGAAAAACTATTTTCTAATACTAATTTTGGGTTTGGAACGTTGAGCAAAATGCACTCAAAGACAGTTTGATCCACAATACCGTAACATAATGTTTGCACTCGACCAAGGCCAGGAAGCAGCATATTATGAGTCATCACAGGTAGAGTCAACCGTAAAACGTAAACACAGACTTGCGTGTGCACTCGAAAGAGCAACACGTCCTACAAAATTCCGTGATTTCAACTAATCTAATTGTTTAGTAGATTTCCTGAATTATTTTTGGTGTTTGTTTCTTATATTTAGACTAATAATTAGTGGGTTTTTTTTTGGCTACAAAATAAAGATTATTTAGCCGGGGAGGATGGGTGAACCACCGAACCCCGGAGGGGGTGATATTAATATGTACTCAGAACAAGAAATTAATAAGATAATCATAGGTTCAAATACAGCACAAAAACAGGTTTCAGATAGTGTAAGCACTCCAGCAAAAAATTTAAATATGGTAAACAAAAATTTTCTACCGTCCCAGATACACAAACGGACTGGAATGCAGCCATTCAAGTAGATAATTTAACATTAAAGTCACAAAATGAAGTACAAAAGTAAAAAAAGAACTTCCAACAAATCTTTATTCTCCAAAAGACGCCGGGCGTGGTTTATATTGAATCAACTGAAAAGTCGGGTAATAATATTGGCAAATGCAATGACCTCAAAATAGCAAAAGAGTTATTTAACTTAAATCTAAAGGATGTCCTTAAAATAAACAATAAAGGGATGAATAGATTGGGTATAAATTTCTCAAGCTATTTATCAGCTAATGAGTTTACAAAAAATAATACCTTATTTAATAAAGGATACAAAATATTCATTCCTCAAAATCTTGTTACTTGCAAGGGTATTATTAGAAACATAGAAAAGTCTTTCCCTATGGAGGAATTAGAAAAAAATTTGGACGCGCCTTGATTATTAACATAATGAGACTAAATAGAAGAATACTTAATGATGGTAGCAATGTCACTACATACGAACCCACTAACACCATACTAGCCACTTTTGAGGGGGTGATACTTCCACAATACATTCAAATCTATGGACTTATTAAAAGAGTTACACCATATATCGCCCCTCTAACACAATGCTTTAATTGTTTGCTATATGGGCACACAAAAAAATTGTGCAAATCAAAAAAAAAAATGTTTTAATTGAGGTGATTTAAATGGAAATCATGAAATAGAAGGGGATGAGAAGAATAAATGTTCATGCAAAAGCGCAGATCACAGGTCAAACAATAAAAAATGTCCTGAATATGAAAGACAAAAAAAAATTAAGACACTTATGGCTTTTAAAAATTTAACATTTTTCGATGCGAATGAGTTATGCAAAAATGTAAATCATAACCATGAAATTAACTCTTTTCACCCTATAGAATTTCCAGTTCTAAAAACTAACAATATGCAACACAATAACAATTCCCCAAATAATGACACCATAACAATCTCACAAGGGCAATCAGCAGAGTTTGATTCCAGACAAAGACAATCTTATCAACAAGCAGCATCTCAACCACAAAAAAAAAGAATATTTCCAACACCTTAAAAAACCCATGGTGGGACAATAATTGCTCCCTTGTAATACAACGTAGGAAAAAAGCATTAAAAACTTTTAAACTGAACCCAACTATAGACAACTTTATACAAGCAAAAAAAAAACAATAGCTATAACTAAAAGATTTTTAAAAAAGCAAATAAAACAAAAGTTTGCCAATTTTTGTAATTCTCTAAACAGAAATTCTGATCCTACATATGTTTGGAATAAAGTTAAGGCCTTTGGAGGTAATAAAATAACAACAAAAAAAAACAATGATCTCTGATGTAATGCTCCTAAATATATTGAATAAAATGGCGAATGATGTTAATGACCCAAATTTTAATCTTAAGGTAATAGACCAAAAATTGTTAAACCTTTCTCAATAAATGACCTCCAACTAAGCCTTCAAAACAAGAAAAACTCAGCACCTGGCACGGACGAAGTATCATCACTATGATGAAAAAATGACAAAAAATGACCGAAAAATTTTAAAAAATATTAATCATTTATAATAATATATTACATGGAGAACCAATACCGGAAACCTGGAAAAAATTCAACATAATTTGTCTGCTCAAACCAAATAAAGACCCTGATAGTGAGAATAGTTACAGACCAATAGTTCTTTCCTCAGTCTTCTTAAAAATATTAGAAATTATGATCAAAAACAGAATAGAATGGTTTTTAGAAAGTAAAATTTTTTTCTCTTGGTATCAAACAGGATTTAGAAAAGGTCAGGGCACAATCAACGCCCTTGCTCTACTAACATCACACATAAACTTCGCTTTTGGTTCAGGTTTATCATGTTTAGCAGTCTTCTTGGATATAAAGTCTGCGTATGACCATGTAGACATTCATGTATTATATGAAAAACTTATAAACTGTAACATCCCTATAGAGCTAGCAAACCTTATTTTTAAAATACTTCAAAACCGAAGTATTTATACTAGAAATAACGATGGAATTTTTTTGGGACCTGAAACTGTTAACTCCGGGTTACCACAAGGTTCACCCCTAAGTACAATATTACTTAATATTTACATAAAAGACCTGTTTAACATTTTACCCCCACAGATTAAAATTGTAGGATACGCGGATGATCTGGTTATTTTCACTACAGGGTCAAATATAGCTGAAATGAAAACAATAATTAATCAGGGACTTCATATTGTAATCGACTGGCTAGAAGTAAACAAGCTAAACTTATCTCTGTATAAATGTGAATCTTTATTTTTTACTAAAAGCACCAGAATAATGGATATCCCCCCAATAAATACAAAAAACACCTTAATACCAATTAAAAATGAAACAAAATATCTTGGACTAATCCTACAAAAAAATCTTAAGTGGAATAAACACATTGAATATGTAAGTAACAAAGCACAAAAACATATTAACCTAATGAGGACATTCTGCAGAGAATGGTGGGGAGCAGATCCAAAAACCTTGCTAAGTGTATATAACGCACTAGTTAAATCTCATTTAGATTATGGTTCTATCTTTTTCAACCCGGACATTAAATTCAACTCAAATAAACTAGAATCAAAACAGTTTCAAGGCCTAAGAACAGCTCTAGGCTGCATGAGAACAACCCCTACATACACCTTATTGGCAGAGGCCAGAGATTACAACCTGGATTATAGAAGAAAAATTTTAGCGGTAAAATTCTTGTCCAAGATTTTATGTACTATCCATAAACACCCACTAATAGATATCATTAACAATATAAGAATACAAAATGCCAAGAATGTAGGTTACTGGAGAAATAAAGGATACAATTATCTAGTACAAGCTTTAAAATATTTTTTTCCTTATATCAAAGATGTACATACAGATAATAATTACACTATTTTTAATATTAGTATGTCATACCAGATCCAAAATATCCCAACTATAAACTTAAATCTTAAAAAAGACAATATAGACAACAATAAACTATTGTTAAGAAATATACAACAATTTAAAAACTCACATACAATCATATATACAGATGCGTCTAAGAATTCGAATAGGACAGGTTTTGGAATACATATCCCAAATCTTGAATATAATTTTTCAGGTAGATTACCATATAATATTTGCATTTGCACAGCAGAAATTATAGCCATATACGAAGCGGTCAAGATTGTTTTAAAAAAAATATATAAAAAAAGTTTTAATCCTAAGGGATTCTTTAAGCGCTATTGACAAACTTAACAAAACAAAATTGGACACTAAAAACGACTACTTAAGTCTACAAACAAAAAGATTAATTATACTCTCCAATGAGAATAATTTTGAAATAAAACTTGCCTGGATTCCTGGCCACGCCATCTGGGCGCCTGTTATCTACAGGGAATGAAATAGTGGACAAATTACCAAAAATTGGTACAAACCTTAATATCCCACTAAAATTAGATATAGATATCTCTGAAATCATCCCTATCCTTAAAGCAACAATCCCCTCCGGGAGAGGGGCGCACTGGCAGATTGGCCTTTGAGGACCAGAGCCATATAAAAGAAACAACAACAAAAAATGTAAACAAACCAGAGAACAAACTGTAATGTGCTGTAATTATCTAGCGTTTTTATCATTCTATTTTTGATTTTTGAAGGGAAGGTAATTATTTTGTTTGATAGGGGGTCGGGGGGCTTAAAATTAAAAGGGAATTATTTTGATGTATGTTTTAATTTAGTTTCTACTCACCTAAATTACCAGGGCCTTACCTTGATCATACCCTTGTACTTGTACCTAATAAGGCCTTTGCTTCCTTATTAATATTAAAATAAGACAATATGATAAAACAGGAGACAATTTTATTAATTATCAAAATATATAAGAGAAATACAGAATACATTAATAAAATAAACGTTGTGTCTAGCCTCCCGGTACCGGTATCCGAATAAATCCCGGTAAAATATAATGGCGGTATGATGACGTAATGGTCTACCGGTATTTACAATAATCCCGGTAGATTTTGTTCTCATATTACAATATGTCTTCGTGATGCAATAAATTTGTCGCAAGAGCTCTCGTGGTGTAGAGGTGTAGATAGTTGGGTCTCACCTGGACGGCACGGGTTCGAACTCCATTGCTTTTTTTATTTTTTTTTAAGATTATGTTTCTAAACAGTTTTTTTTATTGATTTTGGGTATGTCTTGGGTTAGATTGGGTTAGCACCTGGTTAGTTTCCTTTCCTTGAGCCCCCGTAGCGAGCGAAGCGAGCGGAGGGTCATGCGGATCGACCAATAGGAGAGGCCGACTTTGATATAGTCGGCTACGCCAGTAAAGGACCTTTAAATGCTAATTATTTTATGAAATCTAACGGGATTAATAGAAACACCGGCAGAATATTATGTCATCAATACATACCGGGATTTATGCGGACATCGGTACCGGGAGGCTAGCATAGCTTGATATAAATACCGGTACATTTTTACGTCATTATATATACGTCATCATTTTACCGGGATTTATTCGGATACCGGTACCGGGAGTCTAGACACAGCGTAAAATAAATATCAAATCGAAGATAGGAACAAGTTACTGTTACAAGTACTAGATGAAAGGAACATTATATATAGTACCTAGCTTAAAAGTTTATAATTTACAAACCATTGTTTATGATTTTTTAGTTAGTTCACCTATTCAGTAACCTGAAGCACAATCTTTGTAAGTACCAATAACAGAATACATGATAGAATAAAATGATAAATTTAGATTCAGTCATATTAAGTAAAAGAAATATCGCATATATAAATACAGAGCAGTGATTTTTCTATGTTGTATAAGTACTGTGAATAAAATGCAAAGAAGTTATAAACCAAAAAGTATTGTGGCAATAAAATCAAAAGGAAGGTTCGTCTTCACGAAAGTCATATTAATATAAATACGAGTACAACTAGTTAGTTTAGTAGAGCTATGGTTCTATAGTTGATGTTATAAGAGTTAGATAAGTATTAGTAAAATGTTTCTAGTAGAAATAAAGTGTTAAGTGTTAATTAGTGTTCAAATGAACTAAAAACTGTGACAGTACTTTATTTATTTTTTGGTTTACATCTTTTCAATTCAGGTATAGTTTTTGCTGAAGTTGAATCATTTTTCTTTTTAACGTAATTTTTTAAAAAAATGTTTGTCATTGATTTTATTAATAATTTTAAAATTTGATCTTGGCATATGCCATTATGCCCCAAAAAAATGTCCTCTAGTTCAGTTATAGCACTGAATATTAATGTTTTCAAAATTTGACGTTTATTTTGTTTTAAAAATTCGTCTTCTTTATCAAATAACTTTTTTATTATAATATAGGCATATGATGCAATTTGTTGTTGTTATTTATTATGTAAAAAAGTGGCCTTGCTGCATTATAGGGATGGGGGTACTCATTTGAAATTGAAGATGGTTCCGTAAAAAATGACATGGCTTTTTTATTTAAAGCATTATTATCAGTAATAACAGCCAGAACTTCAAATCCTATTTTTTCTAAGCCTGTTATGACATTTTTTGATAATTTTATGCAGATGTTCACCAGAAATAGTGTGCACGGGCAAAATATGCACCACCTCTTTATAATTTGATCTTAAGTTATTTATCATAAAAGCATGTGCACTGGTAGCTTTTTCAGCTAATGTATTAAAAGCTCCACCAACTATATTGTCACCTTTGTAATCAAAATTTGCCTTAAGATGAATTTCATCCAGCATGAGAACCACTATTTTATCATATTCGTCTAACAATTTAAATTTAATTGATGCATACTTTAAAAAATTGGCATCATTCTGCTCCAACCTTGGGTTAGTGCTGAAACTGGAACACATGGTT
>MU183807.1:162597-174207 GCA_016904865.1 Pissodes strobi
GTAAATGTAGTTATCTAAGATAAGGTATAATTTTTTTATATACTTACATCTAAGGCTTTTTGCTCGAAGTATAGTATAGTTTTTGTTATTTGGCTGTAAAACCTTTTGTGGAAAAAAATTAAAAGTAATTAATGTGTTAAATGCGATTGATGCTTTTATTTACATCGAAGATTCAAAAGACTTTAAAGATAAAACTAATACCGTGTATGAGCTTCTTTAACTCGTCGAGCATCTGCACAACGTCGAAGCATGCTTGCAATAACATTTCGAATTGTTTCTAGGCCTAGCTGTTCCCATTCTTCCACAAGAAATTCCTCCAGATGTTGTAGGTTTCTTAGGGGCTGACGATCGATCAAGTGCTTTCCAAGTGTATCCCAAATGTGTTCGGTGGGATTTAGATCGGGACTCCTCGCTGGCCAATCCATAACTTGAATATTGTAGCCAGTACGGTAATTTTGCACTATGCTGGCCACGCGCAGTCTCGCATTATCATGCTGAAGGATAAAGTCTGAGCCCATATTTTCAGCGAATGGTGCAATATGTGGCTCAATAACTTCGTTGATGTATCTCTGTGCCGTCATTTATCCTTGACGAAGAACTACAAGATCAGTGCGGCCGATTAAAGTTATCCCTCCCCAAACCATAATTGAGCCTCCTCCAAATGCCTGCCTTTCTTGAACTGTGCAATCGAAAAAGCGCCCATTTGGTCGTCTCCAGACTCTGACACGTCTATCATCATGATATAAAAGAAATCTGGGCTCGTCAGTAAACATCACGTTACTCCATTGTCTTATGGTCCAATTAATGTGTCCTGCTGCAAATACGCGCCTGGCTCTGCGATGTGCTGCACTCAATGGGGGTACTCTAGCCGGCCTCCTTGCAGTCATCCCATGTTCGTGAAGCCGATTACGTTAAGTTTGAGTACTTATTCTTGTAGCCCTAGCTTCTGCCAACTCATTTTGTAGTGTTGGAGCAGTATTCCGACCTTCCCTTACGGCCAAAAGTTGTAGAAATCGATCTTCTCTAACTGTAGTTGCCCTACCATAACGCGGATAAGGTTGCCTTCTAACAATTCCATACAATTCGTATCTTCTCCAGGTTCTATTTATCGCAGCACGGCTAAAGTTTAACATTCCTGCAACACGCCGTCTTGAGTAGCCTTCTTGAATCAAGGTAATTGCACTAGCAATTTGAATCTGCGTTAGATATACTCTACGCCTTCGTGGCCTTCCAAGCACATCACCATTCATCGTTAATTATAAAAACTCTTGCGTAAATATCGAGGGAAATTCAAAAACCGAATAAAATGTGTGATTCTAAAGGTATCATGTTTTGCTTTTTTCTCCAATGGCAGATAAACGGAGATAAAAATATTGCTCGTTTTTTTACTTTATAAAAACTATATGTGTCTACTAGGTGGACATACATTTTTAACTTTCTACTTAATGTAGTAAAGAAATTATACTTAATTAAATTAGTGGCTCCTTTTTCGTTTTGATCAGTGTATATATATATAATTTTCAAGGAAACCCCTTTTTAAAAAACAATACTTTTCTATTTAGAGATTCGACTGTTACAATTCAGAGCTAATTCAAGACTAAATTATAATATTACAAATAATATGTTCCAATAATGAAAATGCTAGAAATGTAAATATAGTGTAATGCTGATTCTGCTGAACGGACAATTGCTCGGTGTGAACTCGTGTGATTGACCTGAGGTCTGTAAAGGTGAATGGCACATAACTCCTCCATCCTCAGAATGAAGCATCCCCTGGGAGATTTATTCTTGGACACCTTGGCTGAAGAGAGGTATTTTGCTCGCTTTCTTCTTGTACTGTGTTTACAGGAATTTTCTTCCAAACCATCTTTCTTCTTAGGTAAATGTATACTAAGACAATGCAAAGGACGATATAGGCTTGGTACGTAGTAGTTTTCCGTGAATTCACTTCTTATTGGAATTACTGGATTCATGGGCGGCGCGTCAAAATGTATGTTAAATTTTGGAACATTTTCGGATGTAGATGTTAATTTTGGTGTATTTATAACCATCGGGCTTCCATAACTGCTTTCTTAAAAGATTAATTCTTGTTTCCTGTACAAAATCTTACAAGACTTTTCCTGTATGAGATCTTTTATTTCCATTTGGTTCTTGCAGTGTATTTCCAAGTTTTCTTGTTTCGGAAAAACTGCCAAAAATTGGTTAAGCTCCGGGATGATTTCTATATGATTTTCTGAAATCTGAAGCTTGGTAAAAGGGCATTTGCTGGTGTTGTAATGAAGCAATATATTTTCTTCACAGGGTGCCTGTAAATTTGACTGCAAGAGACTAGGGCAGTGATATGGTTTACCTGTTTACCTTGTGTGCATTTGCTATTTAGGGGTTTAATTAAGTCATCATTTTTTGACATTAGGAAATATTTAGTGTTAGGGATGATAGTGACAAAATCTGATTTATATTTAGTAGGAATCGACAGAAAATAATACAGGTTAAACTCTGTTTCAAAATCGATTGGTATTGATAGAAAATAATAATATATGATGTTATTAGAATCGATTTTGCAATTGATTTTTATAATGTTTTCGAAATCTAAAATATTTTCGTATTTTACTTCGAATGGAAATTGGTTCTTGTAATGCAAGAAGATTCTTTGTAGTTCATAAAATAAATCTTTTGATTTAATTATACTAGGATGCAAGGTATTTAGCTTACAGAAGGTTATTAAATTCTCGATATCTTGCAACGTATTTAGAATAGAGTTATATAATATAATCAATTGATTACACAGGTCCATTGCAAAAAGAATATGTTGATGTGTAGCTCCATCTTTAAGAATTTGGCTTATCTGCATTATTCTTGATTTTAGAACAATTTTGTTGTGCATTATATTTTGAATGGTATCGTTAAAGTTTTTTATAATTTCGCTATTAACAGAATATTGCATCTTAAGTTGGTTTTCAACGCTTTTCTCATTGCTCTGCAGATGATTAAGAATATTATAGATTTTATCGCCATCGTTTGCGTCTAAATTACCTGTTACACATTTAATTATATAACCTATCCCATTTATAAAACCTCTTTCTGTTCGATTGATTTTATGAAAACGTATGTTTTCTATTTTTTTCGAAAATACATTTTTGGCTAAAACTTGCCATTTTACTATAGCTTTCTAGCTCTTTACTATATACAGTGTTTTTAGTAAAATAAGACTTAAGAGTACTAAATTATTCGTTTAAGTTGCTAAACTCTATATACAAGGATTTTAAATTAAAGTAATGAACAAAAGTGTGTTCCGTGCGTTGAAGTTTGGCAGGACCTAAATTTATTGGCAGAACACCCAAGTTGCTCGTAATGTCCCTTATTTCTGTTCCTTGTCCGCATGCGAGGAAATATTTTGAAAATTGTAAGTTTTCTTTTTAGGCCTTTTGATATTAGAAATATGTATTTTTTCTGTAGTATTGCCGTGGGTAGGTTTTAACTTTGCTGTCTTAAATGTTTTGTTGACAGATTTAATTTTTTCATGTTTGTATTTATTTAGAGTTTTACTTTGTTTTTGTTTATTTTTGACAAAGGCATTGGCGGGGATTTCTGGAAATTTTTCACGGCTTTCATTAGCTTTATTTATAGTCTTTTATTTTTTCTTTTGAATATCCTCATTGAGTTTTTGGTATAGGATTTTTACTTTGTCGCGATGTTTAGAAACATAATTATTCATAAGTTGGTTGTCAATATCTACATCAAATGGGAAATTTGTCTCTAAATGGCCCGTAATAATTTCATATGGTTTTAAGTTAGTTACAGAGTGAATAGTATTATTATAAGCTGAAAGTGCATAGTTTACTTTGCTTTCAATGGGCTCTTTTTTATATCCATCTTGTTTATTGAGTAATCTAATATGTTCTATAAGAGTAGAATAGAAACGTTCGATGAGTCCATTTGACTCAGGATGAAATGAATTTTTATTTTATGTGTTCCTTAGAGTTCACGCATGACTGAGTTTTTAAACTCTAGGCCATTGTCTGATATGATCTGATCAGGAATGCAATGGTGGGTGAAATATTTTATTAGGCTATTGGCTACTTCAATACCTTGAAATGAATTAACTTTGTACGCCTGTGCGTATTTAGAAAAAGAGTCTATTATCGTCAAAAATTTACAATTTTCCAAGCTTATACTATCTATAGGTACGATTTGAAATGGTTTTACGGCTGTTGGGGTAATATTAAGTTCTAGATTAAGGGGTCGTCTATCGTATTTTGTAGTTTGGCAAATCTCACAATCGTTAATAAATGTTTGAATTGATTTTTGTTGATTCGGCCAATAATACGTATTTTTTATTCGTTTTTCAGTCTCTTCGATTCCCCTATGATTGGTTTTTCCTTCATGATGATTTCTTATTGTTTGTTGAATTTCGTCATCGTCAATCACATCTATTAATTTTTTTGTACATTTGATCATTTGGATCTGAGAATTTTTAAAATATTTTTGAAGTACAGAACTAATTTTTTTTTAGATGGGATCTTCGAAATAAAGATAGCATTTTACTTTCGGTACGATTCTCTCTTTAATAAATTTAGTAATTTCTTGTTCGAAATTATTTTTTGAGAATTGAACGAGAGTTCTTTGTTTAGTCTTATACAGGGTTATTATGGTTGGTTCTGCAGAGCAAAATTGACCTCGAAAATAACAATTTGATTTTTACCGTAATTTACAGGGCATTCAATGATTGGAATACCTATAATTGGAATTTCCCCGCTAGAATGTACCGTTTCATCGTCATCTGAGACAGCGTTTTCCGCGTTATCAAGATCTCCTGTTTCGTCAATTACCGATTGGTTTTCGTTTAGATTTTGTTCTATGTTTTGATTTATTTTTTCGACATATTCGTTTAATTTAAAAATAGAATCAGTCTCTGTAGTTGTTTAGTTGGCATTTAATTCTATACGTGAGAGCGCGTCAGCATTTTTATCTCCCTTTTTATAAACTATCTCGTAGTCGTATTCCTCTAATTTTAGGCGCCACCATACTAATTTTCAATTCGGTTCTTTTAAGGAAAATAGCCACTCGAGAGGTTTATGATCTGTTATAATATTGAATTTTCTGCCGAAAAGGTATGTCCTGAAATATTTTACAGCCCAAACTATAGCCAAAAGCTCTTTCTCTATAGTAGAATACTTAATCTCAGAAGTGTTATCGACTAGCGTAAGCTATAGGTAAATCAGAGCCGATTTTTCCTTGAGATAGAACAGCGCCCAGAGCATAATTGCTGTGGTTAAGTTGAAAGGTTTCGAAAAGTCAGGATATTGTAGGGTGGGTTCATTAGTTAATATCTTTTTACATAGTTCAAAACATATAATATATTCGGGATCTTTAATATCGATTTTTGCATCCTTTTTTAGACACTTTGTTAGAGGCTTAGTGATTTTAGCAAAATCTCGAATGAATTTTCTATAGTACCCTAATAGTCCTAAAAAGCCCTTAATTGATTTTGATGTAGTGGGTATAGGGTAATTTTGTGTAGCCCTTATTTTATCTGGATTAGGTTTTACACCATTAGGAGTTACTATATGACCTAAGTAAGCAACTTCTTTTCTGAGAAACTCGGATTTATCGAGTTGAATTTTGAAATTAGCTTGCCTAAGCCTATCAACAACGTTTTTTAGTCGAGAGATATGTTCTTGTAGACTAGTGCTAAAAATGATTATGTCGTCAAGATACACGGCCAGTGATGTGAACTGGTAAATTACCTATAAATTACCGTGGTAATTTACTGTAATTTACCGTAAATTACCAAAAATTTATTACCGTAATTTACTGATAAGTTATATAGATAATTGCTGGTTCTCGTGCTAAATAATTAACGCTATTTACCGTAATTTAACGTTATTTACTGTATTTTGTTGCAATGTACAGGGTGATCCCCTATAATGTCGCCCCTCTTTAACTTTTTTATTTTAAGTGTCCCGAAAAAATTAAAAGTATAGTTATGTAGGCAGTGGCGTGCAGTGCCATTTAGGAGAGAGTAGGCAACATAATAGAAAATGATACAGAAGGAATAAGCCCGCTGCAGGCGCCGCCGTAGGTAGAATTTTTTTCAAGTGCCACACCCAAAAACTTCCCTTTTAAGGCTCCAAAAAATGTAGGCATAGAGCCTTTTCAATTCGAGTTTCGCCAAAACTATGCCAATGAAAATGCGTTGTAAATGGTCAGTCGACTGGCCTTGTTTTTCTGAGACATTTGACACATTATTTACATCAATATACCCACGTTTACTCTACAATTTCCTTCTTCGCCAAAGAGTAAGCATAGCCAACAATACATTTTAATTTTATGACGACACCTGCAGAGCCACTAATAATTGTCATGGATTTTTTTATTAAAATATCGAGGTTTTCTTTCTAACCAACAAAAGTAACCCACAAAGAAAACCACAACCCCTTGTATAGGCACTAAACTAACTAAAGTTTCAAAACTATAACTAAAACCGCAGGGCGTCAAATACCAATCTCACATGAGAATAGGGCACATGGAAAAGGGAACCTGAGATTATTCTTATTTATGGCTGGCCAATGCCGGTGTTGTATTATCGGGTTTCAGTTTCTTGCAAAAAAAATGCATGGCGTTATTAATACGAATACCCAGATATCGAAATATTAATAAATTTAGGGATACCCCCCCATGTACTGTAATTTTAAACATTATTAAATAATAAAGCTTTCTTAACCATACCCTGTACTGATGTAACCGATAATCGCTTTCAAACCAATTACTAAAGCGCAAAAAAACAATAACAATATGATCCTTGGTAAAAAAGAATGTCTATCAAATCAAAACATTAATTAAAGAGAGCACATTTTGGCAACAGCACTTATCGTTGCGTCGCGTCGGTCGGCCCGGACCATCTTCGCTTTTTTTGTCTCTTTTCTTTTTATGTAACGTTTCATTTGGCTGCCTTTTTTCAAGCACTGCTTTTCGCTTCCATAGTAAATCCAGTATTGAGAGTATAAATGCCTGCCTTCGGTTTGTTATGGAATGCTTTTTAGCGGTTGCCGTCGGAGAATATTATTCCGTTTAATATAGGTAGCGTAATATGAGTGGTAGACTTGATGTTTTTCTATAATATAATTGATATTTTAATTGGCACTTAAGCTAAGCTGTTTAAATTTGGATTATACTTATTAGTAAAATTATAATTTATATTATCAGGATTAAAATTAAAGGAGAAAATATAAAAAATGTCAAAACATCAGGGTAGGCAATGCATTTGTGCTTTCATTGTGTGCACGCCACTGTATGTAGGTACTGAAAAATACTTTTTTCTACGAGTGACCGCAAAGAATTTACTTTGCGCAGATAAACTTTAAGTGGGGGTAAACTACTTTGCGTACGCGTTAGGAACAATGTTTTTCTGAATGAAATAACTACATTTTTTTCTTAATTTTTATTGGCATCAAAAACATCAACTTATAACTACCTATTTATTATTATTAACAACATTAATATTCTAACTGATTTCGCGTGCGGGAAAACATAACTTTGCGCACTGATTAGGAAAACTACTATTTTTCTGCGTGTAAAAAATATTGGAAAAATGATCACTATACAGGGAAAAACAAAAAGTTATTTTTTTTTCATTGGATCACCCTATATGTACGTTTTACGGGTACATAAAAAGTAATGTTTTAATAAGTGGCTGTACGACAAAAATAAAAGTCACTGCAACGAACGTTTTTGATTTGATTAACAGTATATTGAACCACACAGTATATACATTTATCCACAAAACAACCAACAACTGAAGAAGATGGTTTTTTAACTAAAGTAAAGAAGCTGCGAGAAGTAGAACGAATTACTTGCTCTTTTTAACTTTGACGAATTTTACTGGCTTTGACGACGACAACTTTTTACATTAACGAATCTGACTAAATTTTATATGTACTTAGTTATCGAATTGAACTTCTATAATCTTTAACTATTTTGCCTTTTAATTTTACGATCGAGCTTACGACCTTTTCGAAGCCATCTTATCGATGGTTCTATACGAATTGAATTAGGAAAAAATCACACGCTTCTCTTTCATATGGATGATGCAATCTTTTCAGGCCACGACAGCGCGATAAAAATATTAGTTTGTTATTGCTTTAATCAAAATAAAAAGCTAAGCAGTTTTTTGGCCTGGGAACTTAAACTGTAAATCGATCTCTTATTGATAAATGAAACGCGTAATGTTTAAAATTCTAATTTTTGTTGAAAGCAATTTTCAACACTATATATGAATTTATTTTTCGATTCCTTGTAAAATTCTAAGCATATTTTATGTATGATGTTATACCTCTAGAGTTAGTAGTTTCACAGCTATAAACAGTTAAAAATCGGTACTTTGGCTAATTTTCACGTTGGTAGCAAGAAGATCATTAGAGATGGAGTAAAATTAATTTCACATTCCTATCTTCCTTTTCAGGAACTGAAAGGAACTGGCAGGCGGTACCCTGTGTACCAAATCTGGTAGCTCTGTAAGTACCACTAGTTAGCACCATCAGATAGCTCTTGGAAAGTTTAGACAGGAATGTGAAATTCATTTTACTCCATTTGTAATTGCCTTCTTGCTACCAAGGTGAAAAGTAGCCAAAGTATCGATTTTCAACCGTTTATAGCTGATTCTAGAGGTATAACTTCATACATAAATTATGCTAAGAATTTTACGAGGAATCGAAAAATAAATTCATATATAGGGTGATCCATTGAAAAAATTTACTTTTTGTTTTTCCCTGTATACTGATCATTTTTCCAACTTTTTTCAATACCTACATAAACATACTTGTAATTTTTTTGAGACACTCAAAATAAAAATGTTAAAAGGGGGCGACATTATAGGGAATTACCCTGTACAATGTTTGTCAGCAATATGTACAGTATGCGTTCAGGGTTTTACTGCCGGCTGCCGGTTATTAGCCGAACCGGGGATTTACTGTCGGCTGTCATTCATTGCCATTCATTTTGTTCTGTGTTGCTTTCGTTTTAAAATTAAATAATGTTTAAGGAAAAAACAATGTTTTATTCACAAACAAATGAAACAACTCTTTGTCCTGCACCGATACTTACACACACCGTAATTTCATACCCAAGTGGTAATTACATGATTATGACAAGATATATTTTTTATACATATACATGCTTCTTTGGAAAAATAGCAATTTTTATTTGTAAACTAGTTGGAGGTTTCCAACAGACAGTAATATACACAATTTACATTAATTTACAAATGGAAATTGCTATTAGTTTACTTGCAGTTTACGGTAAATTACGGTAATTTATTGTTATTTACCAAAAATATAATACGGTTATTTACCACAGTAATTTACGACACAAATTAATTACCACGGAAATTAATTTTGGTAATTAACACTCGTAAATTACCAGCGTAAATAACCAAAAATATAAATTACGGTAATTTTACATCACTGTACACGGCTGTTAAAATATTATCCATAACCCGCTGAAAAGTGGCAGGCGCATTTTTCAACCCGAAAGGCATTCGTAGGAATTCATAATGCCCGTTTTCAGTATTAAATGCCGTTTTTTGAATGTCTTTTTCTGCCATTTCTATTTGGTGAAAACCGGACGCTAAGTCAAGCGTGGTAAAATATTGACACCGACCTAACTTATCGAGTAAATCCGTAATATTAGGCAAGGGATACCGGTCTCCTACACTTTTTTCGTTCAGCCGCCGAAAATCTATTACAATCCGCCATTTTCTTTTGCCCGACGCATCTAATTTTTTAGGTACAAACCAAATTGGAGAGGATAATATTTTGATTTAACATTTCTTTAATTTGTTGTTGAACTTCTTTTTATGTACTTCCGGGTACCTATAAGATCGCGTATAAATTGGTATTTCATCACTAGTTTTATATCAGATAGCTCTTGGAAAGTTAAGATATGAATGTGAAATTCATTTTACTCCATCTCTAATGATCTCCTTGCTACCAAGGTGGAAAGTAGCCAAAGTACTGATTTTCAACTGTTGTATTTTACGAAGAATCGAAAAACAAATTTATATATAGGGTGTTCCATTGAAAAAAAGTTAACTTTTTGTTTTTCCCTGTATACTAATCATTTTTCCAATATTTTTTATTCGCAGAAAAAAAGTATTTTTCAGTACCTACATAGCCATACTTTTAATTTTTTTAAGACACTTAAAATAAAAAAGTTAAAGGGGGGCGACATTATAGGGGATCACCCTGTATCTCGTAATTGTTAAAATCTACTACTTCTAAGGGAACTGAAAGGTCGATAGTTTTTTGCGATTCTGATAAATTACGTAACGAACAAATTGTCCAGCTGTTTTAACTTTAACAAGACACTGGTATTTCTAGATCGTCAAATTTCATGTATGGTATAATAGCGTCACCGTTTTGTATATTTTTAACCTTAATTTTTACAAGTTGTTCAGATTTCGGCTGTAATAAGATACAGTTTGTGTTATGAGATACTATACCATGATAAAACAGTTTTATTTCTGTTTTCGCGGTACTTAATATATTTTTATGTAGATCTATAGAAGCGCCAAGTAATTCTAAATTATCTATTCCAAGCAAAGAATCAAAATGATTATGAAAATCGAAAATATAGAATTTTAGAAGTTTGTTATCCATCTTAAATATTTTTGGACACGGTATGTTGGTACTGAATTGTTCGACAGATGTACCGTGTGCTGTGGAAATTTGGATAGGGTCATTTTGTACAAATTGCTTGAAGTATTTTTCAGCTATTTGAGGTTTTACAAAAGATTTTGTGCTTCCTGTGTTATGAGAACTTTTAATTTAAATTCGGGAAAAATAATATAAGGAAGCTTACTTTTATTATAAGGTTCATTAACTGGAAGTTTGGTAATTTGAGGCTTCTTCGCAAAAAAACTCGTTGTCATCGTCTGCAGGGTATTCGACATATGGTTGAGATTCTTGATCATCGGAATATTGATTTTGATTATCATAATCGGTAAAATAATCGATATCCGGTTGATCGTCGATATTATTTAATTCTTCGAAAATATAATTTGGTCGATTGTTTTGAGTATTTGAGCGAAAATTATTTTGATAACGATTTTGGTTACCAATTTTTGGTTTGTTTTGGAAATTAGGCCTAACAATTGGTTTTTGGATATTCTTAAACCTTTGCATTTTTTGTTGTTCTGATTCGATTTGAAAATCGTTAGTTAACATGTTAAGTGCAGTATTTAAGTCTGCGGGGTTTTTGGTACGCATTAGTGCCCCTATAGGATCTTTTAATCCTCTTAATAAAACTCTTAAAGCTAGGTTTCGACAATATTGCGATAATATGTCTGCTTCGCCATTTATACTAGAATGAGTGACAATATATGAAATCTGTAAGTTTAAAATATGTTGTAACCTATTATAAAAATCGAACGGTGATTCGTTTTCTTGTTTCATACTCGTCATTTCAATGTTTAACGTATATATATATCACGTTTGTCTGCGTAAGCATTGAGAAGTGCATTTTTTAAGTCTAACCAATTATTTATCACAGAAAATGAAATATTTATTGCAGCTTCACCTTTAATTTTTGCTAAAAGACTAGACATCAGATATT
>MU183808.1:0-30293 GCA_016904865.1 Pissodes strobi
TATATTCTTAGTTTAGATTTCTTGGGATTACGTTCGTGACATAGAACAAGTAAAATGTCAAATTTGATTTATTGTCAAAGCATACAAAACGTTTCGACCATGTTCTGCTCTTTCTCAATTGTCTGAAACAATGAAAACTTGAATAACATATATCTTTTAAAAAATATTCAACGCGCAACAATGGATAAAATGTAAAATCTAAACTAAGAATATAGTATTAACGTTCAAGAACCTGAAAACCTACGTATATATATATTTATATATACAGTAGAGCTAAGGATTTTAAAAATGTTCAATTTGAAAAAGATCTTTTTGCGGTAATTAATGGGACTGATGAGATGGTTGAGATGATCGAACTGTGACCGCCTGGATTCAGTAAAAAGAACATAAATTTAATAATTTTTCGCTGTCGATGAGTCGATGCATATGTGTAGTTTCAAATAATTTTTGATCCTGAATTTTCTAGTCTGGGGGGGAGCCCTGGCCCGATGGCCCCCCTGGGTGCGCCACTGAAGCTATGGACGCAGCTTATTCACTACCAGCTAGTCATCTTGGAGCGGCATCCTTTGATTTGGGAAAGTCAATAACCAAATTTTGCAAATTTTAGAAGAGGGCCATGACTCAATATGGTTTTAAACGTCTGGGCATATGAATAATACTTTTAACAGTTCTTTTGACTAAAAAATATGCTTTTTTATCGCCTAAAATCCGCCTAAAAAAGTTTTTAGATTGCAAAATTGTATAAAAATACAAAATTTCCAGACTTTTTTAGGACGATAATCGTGGATTTTGAAGCCTAAATTGATTTTAAATTCAACCGTCTATTAAAAATAAGCTGTGCTATGGATCCAAATACACTGCGAATATAATATAATGAAAATCTAATACCGCCCTAGCGACTAGCTTTTTAGAAGCGCCATTTGAGTCGTTGCAATCGCGGCCGTCCTGGATTAGCTTGCTCCTCAATGCGCACAGGTTATAATGTTACATCGGTTTACACATTCAGCGCCCACATTTTCATCCCCAAATTTGTCCCATTTGCCGTGATTTACCCTCATACCGCCGCGTTAGATGTTTACACATCAACAATTTTTTGTAACTGATTTCGGTTTCGGCTCTTCTAAAGTCCAACATTGTCAGGTTTTTTAAACTCAAACTGATCAAAGGCCAAACAACAGACCTCCTTTTTTGCGGGTGCCTTCGGCAGTTTTTCTTTTTTTTCTGGAAATTCCGCAGGGAAAAAATATTACGTTGGTATTCATGTGTAGAATCATTCTATAAAACAATTTTTGATGTGTAAACATCTTACGCGGCGGTATGAGGGTAAATCTTGGCAAATTGGACGGAAATGTGGTGTCGGAAATGTGGGGACGGAATGTGTAAACCGATGTGACATTAGGTTTGTTCTAGCATGAAATTTCGGACGGTTTGAAGCCATCTGGAGTTTGCGCATAGCAATAAAAGCGACGCTTATATCGCTATGCGCAAACTCCGGATGGCTTCAAACCGTCCGAAATGTCATGCTAGAACAAACCTATTATAACCCGTACGCATTGAGGAGTAAGCTAAACCAGGACGGCCGCGATTGCAACGACTCAAATGGCGCTTCTAAAAAGCTAGCCGCTAGGGCGGTATCAGATTTTCATTATATTATATTCGCAGTGTATTTGGATCCATAGCACAGCTTATTTTTAATATTAAATATTAAATTTAACGAACTGTCAAAAGTATTATTCAGATGCCCAGGCGTTTAAAACAATATTGCGTCATGGCCCTCTTCTAAAATTTGAAAAATTTGATTATTGACTTTGCCAAGTCAGAGGATGCCGCCCCAAAATAGCGGTAGTGAATAACCGGTGGCGGTGTCCATAGGTTGATGTTATTTCCTGGTGGCATTATATCTTCGTGTCGAATTTGTGCAGTAAATTAATTCACTCCGACTGAAACTGCCAGTAAGTATTATTAAAGAATCCTAACTAATATTATAAATGCGAATAACTAATATTGTAAATGCGAATGTGTTTGTTTGTTTGTTTTTTTGTACAGATATTTTCAAAGAGTAGAGTAAAGAACATAGGACACTTTTACACGCGGCTTCGCTCGCGTTGATTTTTACGGTTAGTTTTAATCCCATTTTTTATTTTCTTGAGGTTATATTTGTAAAAAGTTTTTTTCTTGACTTTGGGTATGCCTTGGGTTAGTTTTGTTTAGTTGCGCCCCTGTAGCGAGCGAAGGGCTATGCGTGAAGTGTAATATTAGGCATTCTAATATAAACGTTACAAATGTAAACATTAAACAACGCACGTCAGGCGTTATCTGTGACGGGAATGTATTTTGCAGGCTGTCTGTAACCGTTAGTGTAAAACGTGTTCTTTCTAACGCCAGAATATAGGCAACGAATTTCAAATAAGTGGTTGCGGTTTCGACACTTTTATTTCCTTTTTTTTTACCGTTTTTTTCGCTGAAAACCGCGTTTCTCTAACTCCTTTTTTTATTATTTTTTTTCTTATTTCGTTTTATAATACTTTTATTAAATTTCCGAAAATTTTTTAAATTTTTTCCCATTTTTAAAATTTTTTTTATTTTTTTGCCATCCCCGACCGTAGCTGAACTCCTTCACCTTTTCTTCCCCGAAAAACGCGTTTCTCTAACTTTTTTTTATTAATTTTTTTTGTTATTTCGTTTTATAATACTTTATTTAACTTTTCGAACAATTTTTTACCTTTTTTTTCAATTTTTTCCCTATTTTTTGAAAAATTTTGGTTATGCAGGGAGATGTGGTATAATCCCCTCCCCCCTTCCCGACGGATGATCGCTTGTCAGATTTTCGATCCGAGGCTCAGTTGCAGAGATATCGGCAAAAAACATTTTTTTACCGAAAATCCCCCCTTAAATTAGAGCCCCGGTCTCCCCCACACGGTCAAAAGTAGCCCCACATGAGGCGCACCTACCATAAAAATTTCGACTCCGTGGCTCTTCCCGTTCTCCCGAAATTAATTATTTAACTTTTATTCTCCCACCCCCTCTCCTGACCGAACGGAGGTTGGTACGGGATCCAGTTTTCGTCCAGGATCCTCATTTTACCCCGGCTACATGTCCTGAAAATTTCAACCCTCTAACTATACTGGAACATGCTTAATTAAAGTTTCATTTGCGTTTCACTTTGATAAGCATTTTTTTTCTGCTTTACCCTCGCTAAAGAAGTTTTACATCAAAAACCTTAAAACCTACCTACTTATGTAATAGAAAAAAAAGTTAGAAGCCTAGCACGGCGACATTGTATAATCAATCCCAAACCTCACATGTCACGATAGTTAATAAAATAAAACATAAATGTGTAAATCTAACCAGAGATACCTAACCTAACAAAATCATACGATCAAAGCAATATTTTTTTAAAGAAAATTATGTTAAACTTTATGCATGCTAAAATGATCTGTTAAAAAAATTTGCCGATTTGTCTAGACCCACAAAATATGAGACAAAACAAAACTAATATACCTTTTTTCTTACCTGCCTATTCAAAAATTAACAATCACCGTAATAAAGTTGTGACAAATGTTTATAAAATAGTCTTTAAAATAAACTTGCACACGATCCAGAACACGTACTAAAGCCGACGCTGTTCTGATTGTTTACTGCTAAAATTGGCCAAGTAACACGATGTCACAGCTGGACAGGTCGCAGTTCGAAATATTCTTGCGTTCACGCGCGGCAATGCGCTATTGCCAGTTTGTGCACGACTACTGAAGTTATTATGATTGTTTCTCAAAATCACCTTATATAATTTTATGAAAAAAGTGAATGAAAAATGGCAAATCCAACTGGTAGATTATCCATTAAATACTTCAAAGAATGTCGGTGGAGGAAGATTTTTTACACAAATATTTTTTTTCTAAAATTAAAAAAAAATCTGAAGTTTTCGAAAATTTTAACGACACAGCGATGAAAAGTATTATATTTCTAACATATTCCCGAATTTTCAATGAATTTAACGCAGCCATTTTCCCGTAGCATTATATGCCGTGTTCCCAATATAATAGTCACTGAACAATCCTCTTAACTTTAAGGGTCTAATAGTTTTTTAATTTTGTAAGATTCATACATTACATTACATGTGGTGAACTCTATCACTTTCTTATGGCGAGTGGACTTTGTTGCACTAATTTCTAGACACTGTGTTAGGTATATAAATAAATAATTTTTTGGTGGCTGATAAAAATACACGGATAAGTCAACAAATTTTGGCAAAAAAGGAAGCACTGAAGCATTAAAATATTACAAACCAGCTCCAAATCATAAAATCTAAACCTAGAATACAATATACCAAAACACATAGCAACATTTGCAGATAAAATGAATCAACATCAAATACCTTGCACTACAATGCAGATGTCAAAATTAAAATGCTACATAATAGCTATTTATGAACTCGTATGAATTGCGAAACTCGCTTCGCTCGTTCCGCAAATTTTCATACTCATGCCTTAAACGAGTACTTTTCACACGTATGTCTTACAAGATTTTTTCTACGAGCATAATGAACATTGGCTTTTTTGAAATTACTTCTGTATATTTACCTGAATTTGTCGTTTTGATTATCATAACAATTAGATCATCATGGTGATCCTATGTTATTTATTTCAAATTGTTTTTTTTATGTCAGTAAAGTTGACAAACCGTATGTAATTCGAGAAATTCTGCCTCAAAAAGTTATTTCCAAGAACCTAATGGAGAGAATGGACTCTTCAGACATCGAAAATAGTGATTTAGCTTCATCAGACGTAGAAGAATCTGCGAGAATAGCCATGAATTCAAGGATCCAATATGAAAATGCATATAAACGTTTCGAAAAGTGGTGTAGTGGTAATAAAATAAAGAATCTCACCGAGACTATCTTACTAGCGTATTTCCAGCAGAAGTCCACACAACAAAAGTCTTCATCCCTTTGGAGTCATTATTCCATGTTAAGGACAATGCTATCGAAAGAGAAAAACATTGATATAAAGGTGCGTACAGACCTGACGAGCCTCGCGCGCGACACGCACGCGACGCGCCGGCCGCGCGCCTGCTACGCGTACGCGCCGAGCACGGTTTACTCGCGCGCCTGCTGTGAGCCATGTAGAGAGACGCGCGCACCACGTATAAGTTCTAATTGCACTTCTTCACTGATTTCTCGCGCGATTGCCACGCGCCTACTAGTACCCGTCCACACTGCGCCTCGCTCTTTCTTTGATCTGCCGTCGAATAACCGACAGCAGACGGGTAGTGACGCGCCTCGGACAGGCGGCGCTAGCGCCGCGCGCGCGCCCCATCCCCACCTAGGAATTTTGGATTGTCGCGCGTGCGTCGCGTCAGGTCTGTACGCACCTTAAGCAGGTACAATAATTTAATATATTTTTTTGAAAAGAAAATCGGAAGGTTATAAGGCGAAGAAATCTAAAGTCACACTAATCATTGGAATCGCAGGAGGGTGTAGGAGAGACGAGCGGTGTCGGATGACTATTGAAGACGTCACAGACAAAGGTGACATTTACTTAATTAAAATACCTGATACTAAAACGAAAACCTGTCGAGAATTTGTTATTAGTGGTGGTTCAATTGAAGAAATTAATTTAGTGGAGATTGTTCGAAAGTATGAGCGTCTGCGTCCTGTAGGCATTACCAAAAATCGATTCTTTTTCCAATATTGAAAAGGCGTCCCCCATAAAACTGCCCATAGGCATAAATACTTTTGGAGCCATGCCGAAAAACATAGCTACTTTCCTTGGATTGCCTGACCCGTCTAGCTATACAGGACATTGCTTTCGGCGATCATCTGCTTCGCTCTTAGCAGACTCAGGAGCAGGTATTTTGACTCTCAAATGTCATGGGGGTTGGAAGTCGGCCACTGTAGCCGAGGAATATGTGGAAAACTCCGTGGAGAATAAACGAAAAACAGCCTTGAAGATACTAGGAGAGAAAGAGGTTACCTGTACACAGCCTAATGAAGATGTTTTGACTATGAATACTTCGATCGGAAATGCAGTGTCCTACCAACAATTTCCGTCGGAGATTAATTTAACTAACTCTACAAATTGCGTGGTAAACTTTTTTAAGCCATGATATCTTATATATCATAATATGTTATATTATTGTGTTTGTAAAGTTCTAATAAAATTATTTATATTCAGTTTTTGTCATTTTTTAATTACTCAAAAAAGACTTTTAGAAATATGTAAATCTTTTCAGAATTTCTTTTGACACTAATGCGAAAAGTAAATTATTTTTCACAGTAGTGCGAAAAGTAAATCACTTTTCACACTAGTGCGTGAAAGTGACATTTTTTACACCGAAATGGGTGTGAAAAATGTCACTTTTCAAACGCTCGTAGAAAAAAAGCATTTGAGGATGTTGTAAAATCAATGACACTATAAATTAAATAGTATGCAATGAAACCAAATTAGTATCGGTACGCTTACGATAAAGCCGTTCGTACACGTCTCACAGAATGTTCATAGTATTACAGATAATTCATGCTATGTCACACTAAAGTTTAAAAAATCACTATGAAGCATTAATGAAAATAACACTTAAGTATATCTAAACAATACTACATATCGCTAGAATCATTATCGAAGTAATCCTCCGTCGAATGGAAAGACTTACGACTGAAATAATTTTGTATTTTGTCTTAAAAACATTCATCTTCCAACCCTTTCATCTGCAGTGGAATAGTCTTAAAATACCTGACAGAGTAGTAGTTGGTGCCCTTCCTAGACCACTCTATGAAATCAGCTCTGAAATCCTGTTCTCCTCGTAAGAAAGTTATGAAGACCCACATGGGATACTACCTATCACTAGAAACATTACAAAAGTAATTGTCCATCGAATAGGAAGCCTTACGAATAAAGTAATTTTGTTTCCTCTCAAACACATTTCTCTTCCAACCATGTCATCTGCAGTGGAAAGGCATTAAACACATGAGACAGTGAAAGTCAGTACACCACCTACCTCGAAGGCTAGCCATGAATGAAGGAAAATGGTTCAGAATTTGCTTTTAGGTACTTTAAGCTTCGAGGAATGTAGACACAGGGGATGGTCAGCAGCCCATTGCTCTTGAAAATGCGGAGGCACAATCTCGTAGCATCATCAATATCCTAATAGCATGGGGCGAATTCCACCAGTTGAGTTCGTTTAGGTTATAGCCATACGTCATTCTGGACTAAAAGTAGCCATAATAAGCTGATATCGAGGTGGGTACCTCAACCCAACATTCTCGGAAAAAAACCCTAATGAGAAAAACAATAAGCTTCCGTAAAGAAAATCAACATGCCTCTACCAAGTCGGGCCCGGTTCTAATATAGCTCATGAGCTCATCAGAAAACAACACAGGTTTGTTTATTTGCCAACAACCAATCATAAATTTTACTGTGTGATATTTCGAACCATGTGAGCAATGATGTTTGAAGAATCATCAGCAAAGAGGATAGGTTTGAATCATTGCTCTAAATCGCATTATTGTTTATATAGATTAGAAAGACTGGCGGTCCTAAGATCGAACTCTCAGGTACTTTGTTTCATTGCCTCCTTGCGAGAGCAGTTACCATTAAGAAACAAATACTGAATGCGGTTTGACAGATGTGACCTCATAATATTTAGACTTTTATTGTTACCATTATGAAACATACTTAGTGCGATTTGACTGATATGACCGCATGATATTTATATTTATTGATTTATATCATATTACAATCCTGATAAGGTTTTCAATGGCTAGAGTTGTCGATCTTTCACTTCGAAAGCCAGAAACAGACCATTCCTCTCAAAGCTCACCAATGTGGACTCTTTGAGAATATTGGTAAGGTCGACAGCTTGAAGGCTCTCTAAGATCCCTGGTTTTTAAAGACTGAAATGACATTGGCACTCTTTAGTGCATTGAGAAAGATACCTTCAGTTATGCATAAATTTATAAGTTTTGTGAGCGGATAAGTAATGAGATGCTTTAGTGTTTTGACCTTCGTGTTAAAATCATAGCAGCTCTTGCGCCTGCTATTTCTTAGGTTGCATATTTTATTGCTTAATATATCAGAAGTAGTTTCATGGACCGAAAATGGCTCCACATTCGTAACATTTAATAGGAATTGCTTAAATGTTACGAAGGAAATCCCAGACGTTAGATTGTAAAGTAACCTTACAAATCACTTGGATTGTCACTATTTGTTAGTTTTCGTGTTTCAGAGCTAAGTATTATTAATAATATAATAATGAATAACAATTGATGTGTATGTCGCGTCACCTGAATGTAGATCGATATATGCTTAAAATAAAGTTAGTTATGGTTTATCATCTCAATGAGAGTGTGTATTATCGAAAATGGAATAATCATTTCGGGTATTTGGGGTATTTGATTTAAAAAGATAAATCATTAAGTCACTCAGAAGTTCTCGAAGCAGTCAGTCTTATTAAAAAGAAATTCCAAAATTTTACAGCATTTTGAGGGTAAAAAGCATGAAACATATTTTTATTTCAGCTATTAATTTTGACTTGTTCGATTATCTTAAAACAATTTATAATATATAATTGCAAAATGTAATTGTGTAGGAAACAATGACGGGCAAATTTTCACTAAAATCAATTAAAAGTTTTCACTTCGTTCCACGGGCGACTAAATAATAAGGATTATCCCACAAAAACATCTTCCAAGATAAATTGCTCCATAAACTTAGTGAATTTTAACGAAGATTTAAATGCTTGGAAAAAGTGTTTATAAAGTAGTATAACAAGAAAATGTATGTCTACGATTAATTAATTGAATTGGCTGTTATATGATGGAAATATTGTCACAACTACCACCAATTATAAAGCTTTCTATTAATTAAAATTAGTTTAGCTGTTTAATATGGCAGTTTTCGCTGTAACAATAGCGTCCTCAGACGGCTGGCATTAAATTAAATTTAATTTAATGCTATTTTTCTACGGCAATTTCAAAATTTGCCACTGTTTTGAACATTTGCATTTTATGGTTCTAAAGAGACTTAATAATACCTTACTGGTCTGTATTCCTGAGAATGCAGCGTTCTAAAGATTCTTAAACAATTAATTTTAACTCTATGCTTGGGTTAGTTTGGATTATTGCGGTTTTTCGAAATTTTGTGTTTCAGCCTATAAATTGTAATCTATTTTAATCTTTAAGAAATTGTTTTGCCTTTCAGGTATTCTATTATTGAATGTTCTACCAATTTGTTCTTTGGTATAAGAACAATACGTGGTATTGTACACACACACAACTGTATCTGTTCTTTTTTTCAGTTTTGCATTTTTCATTTTTAATATGTTTAATATGATTGCTTAATGTATCGTTTGTTCACTTTCTGGGATCCAACGTCTGTTTAAATGGCTAGGAAGGTATATCCTATCCCTCTCGTTAGTTACCTCGAACACTTAAATGATGAATCCTATTGCGATTTTACTGAGTTTAGTTACGCGACAGGTTTGGGAATTAGTGGTTTGTTTGCTTTAATGCTGGCGTGTTCACATGATCCTTTTACCATGAAACGTAATCTGTTTTTTCTTCCTTTCATGCTGATTTTTGTGGTTATAAATAACTAAGAATGTTTGATAGGCAAGGAGGAATAAATATGCATTAATAAAATGCTCACTCGACATTTGTATCACTTTAAATTCTTTACGTCCATTTGAATGGACATCACGCTTATCTCATGAAAACCTATAGCTCATAAGGTTATTTTGTTTTGGCAATTTTTGGCCGCAGAAAAGCGCCTAGGCCAGTAGAAGAAGACGAACAATTGGAAGAAATTCTGGATCTTTATCGAGACGACGACTCTGATTTCCAGATGTCCGATGACGAAAGAGAGGGTTTAAGAGCTCGGGGTCGGAAAAGAGATTGGTGCGCGCATCGAAAAATTCTGGGGGTGCCGCGCCCAATTTTACTTAAAAGTCGTTAAAATCGTTAAAAACAAGGACTTGGCGTTCTCTTGAATGGCAAATCGCTACAGCTCTGCCCGCGCCGCTGCGCCTCGCCACCTATGTTACTTGGGCTCTAAGTTTTCGCCTGCATCTAAAGATGTGAAATGACAAAAAATACACAAAGTACAGATATTTTAGTAATAAGTTGATTTAAAACTAGTAATCAGATATACAAAAAAAAGAGCGTTAAAACAACAGAAGAACCAAATTATTAAATAATCTCTAAAAACTCTTTGTTGGAAATGGAAATTGCGCAATGACCTTATCAAAATTATTTTTTTGCTTCTTGGTCTCAATTGACAGCAAATCCAAGTTGATCAACTTATCTTGTCTCATTGTGGAGCGTAAATAGTATATAATCTTTTATGAGCTTTAGCTTCGAAAATGAGCGCTCGCAGGTGGCCTTTAAAACACATATTGTAATAAATAATTTCAAACTTAAATGTCACTCTTAAATGCCGTCTTAATCTCAAAACCTCTTTAACGATATTTACTTCCGAATCTTTAAATTCGTCATATATTTCCACGAGTACTGGCGCGAGACTATAAAGCGCAACTTCTGATTTGATCGTCAAACTATCAGGCTGGATAATACTAAAGGTGTGGAGTATTGTTTCTATTGCTTCAAATCTCGTATCAGTTTCGGCATAAAAGCGATCCAAGCATTCCAATATACTACGTTTAAATTCTTGTTCAATTGTTAAACCCGCATCTTAAACTTATCCCCTGGCATATTTATTTTCCTTCTTATTATTTTTGAAACAGAAATATCCATATTTGCGCACGTTTCTTTGTCATTTATAATTGGCTTTTCTACATATTCATTTCTATCTTCCTGCAAAAAAAGCTTTAAGGGCTTTAATCTTTATAACACATTTCACGAATGTCATACCAGCAAGTTGCAACTACGTTTGTGTTTGATTGACTTCTTCCAAAATTATACTCCACAATGATAAGTAACACAAAAAAGAGAAGTAGCAAATTGCTGGCATTAAGATATGTCTTATATCTAAATTTTCTTTTAGATCTGTTAATAACTGAATGGCGCCTACCATCGCCGGATAGTTACTCTTTACTACTTTTACCTCGTCATGTTGAGCACTCCAACGAGCCTCAAGAAGTATTTTAATGGAAACTCCAACTTTCTCCATCATTACATCCTACCTATGGGTTGATGCCGCAAATAAATTATAAACACTTTTCTGAATTCCAAAAAAAGTCATACAGTACTCCCCAAAGATTCAAAGAATGATTTGAACATGCCACAAATAAAGCCTTTGAATTTAATTGTTTAATCCTCTTTTGAACCTCTGAGTGAATTCCAGCCATAGTAGAGGCATTTTCATACGTTTGTCTGGAGGTAGTTCGAGGAACTGATATCTCAACATTATATTTTTCGCATATTTGTACTGCCTGAATAAACATTTGCTTATATTAATTTTCAGCATGTTCTCGAATTTTACGTAAAGTATTTCCACCGAACATTAACAAGAGACTGGAACGTCCACTCTCAGTCGGCACTTTTGATGTAGCGCTTACAAAGGCGAGACTTTAGACCAGACGAGACGGGGTGAAACGTGGCCTGAGCAGTTAACCAACATTTCATCAAGTTCCGTGACGTTGTTGGGGGCGGGGCTTAGAGTGAACCTTTTAGTCTACTGCTAATGTTCGGTGGTATTTCCGACACTTTTTGCAAGGACAACAGCGCTACCGAAGCCGAGAAGAACCACCGTATGTTCTTCTCGGACCCAAGTTAGTATTTATTGTTTGAAAACTTTTGCATAGTGGCAAACTACTCCATGTACTCTAACAAAAAAAAGTGGGTAATTGTTTCATGCAAGGTATATTGCACTAAAAGGACTATCACTTAGACTGATACTTAGTGCGATAAAATAAATGTGTGGTATAGTTGGTTTCATGTATTGCTTAAAATATCCACGGATTAAAATGGACAAGAACAAAAAAAGTTTCAGCTATTGCCGATATTGCAATTCGGTGATAGGTTTTTGTAAGAAGTAACTTCATAATTATAGTTTCTGGTAGCTTCAGCGAGGCCGAACGAAAATCCGATAAATTCTGCGACAGTTATGTTATGGAAAGAGTAAGGTAAGGATGTTTGAAGCTACCCAAAAAAAGCAGGTTGCTGGAGATGAACGGATGATGACATTTACAGGCACTTGCCCAATCTAGGAAGCTTTAAAATAGTTTGTTTCTGTTGCTTCCGATGATCTTGTAGTAGATTTTAAATTGTACCAAGACATAATTATTTTCCAGATGATACAACCAAAAGTATTGGTGTCCGGCGTACATCTGCCATTCGTCTACTAGGAACACTATTTCCTGTAAGTCGTGTACACTGTGGCAGATATTTCGCGATTTTTCTCATCGATAACTCTATTGTACGGGAAGGATCATGAAATCCCGTATACCAGTGGCAGTACATCTAATTTGTGACTAAATCATGGCCAAAATGGGGCGGGGCATTTTTGAGCAAATAGTAAGGAATGATGGCAAAATAGTGGTCCGTACCATAGCACGTACGATTTGAAATCTGTTCTTTTAGCATCTACCGATCTAGTAACCTAACCCACCGATGAATGTAGAATGTGGTTTGGAGATATTCCAAATACATTCAGGATCCAAGACATCACATTCTTGCAAAATATAATGATTGTATGGAAGGGATAAACTTAATAAACATAATAATCAGCTATTAAATAATTAAGGCTAGATCAAAGAAACGGACTATTAGAATGATCCTCCATTTCTTTCACCTGGCAATGGTAAATTCATGGATTTCTTATGGTAGAGATAAAAGACAATTCTATACCTCTTCCTGAAGAATACAACAGTTTTCTTATTTTAAAATCGTGATTGTGATATACATTTCTCCTGTTAATTCAATCAAAGTTCTCCCAAGCAAGGTATAGGAACTAGAACAAATCCTGAAGTACTGCATTTGTCTTAGCAAAGGCATTACTTCAGGATCTAAAACTAAAAGAAAGCGAAACCAGCAGGGATTGCCACAGTAGCTCAGTAAGATGTAGAAATGTTTCTGTGTCGTACATAAATGGATAGAGAAGCTGTTTTTTTCGACTTTTTTATTATATTGTCACATATTCGCTCCTTCTGCTTGTTGCCTATGGAACTGACTTCGTTGCAGTAGTTGCGCTGTGCCCTTTCAGGAGACGGAGCTCAGATATAGGTAGTTGGGAGAGATGGATAGAAACACTCGGTGTAAAAAAGGTTTGGTTTATTAATTTCAGGTTGAGTATATAAGGTTGTAAGTATTACCAAAATATTCGGGAATGCATATCTCGTAAGTCCCCTTGGATATTCCTCGCGAAAATGTTAACCACGAACAGCAGAGAGAGAGAGGGAGAGTTGGCCTGAAGGGCTGTCACAATTAGGCTGACGGGCGGATAGATTATTTGATCTGAATGAATGTTTAGTTACGTAGCTTACTTTTTATATGTAGTTAATTTAAATAACACTTTGCCTTATGGCTTTATTAATTTTCACTGATTCACTTTTAAGGCGTGCCTGATCAGAGTGGCTTTTCCCTTTCGGTAGTTCGCACTGATAGGTCTTTTTTAAGCGTGCCTGATCAGAGTGGCTTTTCCCTTTCGGTAGTTTGCACTGATAGGTCTTTTTTAAACGTGCCTGATCAGAGTGGCTTTTCCCTTTCGGTAATTCGCACTGATAGGTTTTTTTTAAAGTGAGAACTTTGATCTACCAGAGGAGGTTTTCCCTTTCGGTAATTCGCACTGGAGATCAAAGTCTGTCGGTATGGGCTGCTGCACAGCTTTTATACCAAACTTTGACCTCTAATTCGAGTATTGTTTTGAATTGTCAACAAGGTTAATCATAACAGTTTATACTTTAATTAACAACAATTTATAATTGCGATTCAAGGTTAAGTTCAAACTTTCCACTGTATGATTTTATGTTAGTTGACAATATGCTAATAAGTTTCATATTTTGAGTTTGTTAGTTTTAAGTTGGTATAACTTTCAACCTATTTTCCAATTACTTAGAAAACAAAATGATGTGTTTTTGTGTAGCTTAAGACCAAATATCCATTTTGATGGATGTCATGTAATTTAAAAAATAAGTAAAAAAATACAAAATTAGTAACAAAAATTGCCTGTTGATAAATTTCCTGTTATATTTTGAAGAATACAAATTATGGCTAACGAAAAGCGTGTCTGGGTCACAGGATGTCCTATGAGCTACGTTGATATTATACTTCTTGTCAAATTTTCTAATATTATCAATGATATGTGTTCCAGTCTGAAAGCTAGATAGTTATGTTGCTGGTTATATTGCATTGATACAATTTTAATATTATATTTATTTACAATTTTGTCTATGATATCCGGTATGAATATTGCAATTGCTTCGATGATACTTTAAATAATTCTTCAAATTATTATCAGAAATGTTATATTAGGTTAGTATGTGAACAAAGCAATTATGTTTTGAATTAATTGTTAGTCGTTGTGAATAAGCATCAATTTGATGTTTGGATATATTATATTATTGATGAATTTTAAGATTGAGTTTTATTGGCTATTCATACCTATCCAAAATAAGTTGAAAAGTATGACATATTTATTAAAAATAGTGGCACCTTTCTGCGAGACGATTTAGTTGAATTTTATGTTCTATATCATATCATCGATTAAAAATATCTCATCTGTGATAACGGATTAATAGTATTTCCCAGTATTTAACCTCAGAACTGTTATAAATTTGACTAAAAAATATTATTGAAAACTGTACCTATGCCTTAAACGTACAGAAAATATGTTTACAATTTCACGTAAATTTTGTTTAACTATTAGGCTGATATTACTATGTGTAAGTAATTTGACAACTAATCTAATTGTGTCATTAAGAGGAAAATTTTGAAATTTTTACATATAAATCAACTTTGCATTGTGTAGTCGAATAGCTTTGATTTTTTTCTACTAACTCAAAACCAATCTATTTCGAATTATAATTTACTGTAAATTAAAATGTAACTTTAAACAGTTACTAAAACAGAGTTTTATCCACAATACCGAAACAGAATATTTGCACTCGACGCGCGTTTCGCTAACCATGTTAGCGTCATCAGGAGATGATGCTATGATCATGATGAACGATCAGTTTTAATCATCTCCTGATGATGCTAACATGGTTAGCGAAACGCGCGTCGAGTGCAAATTTTCTGTTTCGGTATTGTGGATAAAACTCTGTTTTAGTGCATGTTGCCGAAGGTTCCAAACCCCAACGTAGTTTAAACAGTTAAATACAATATGAAGTTAATTGATATGTTCAGAACTACACCACTGTTTCAAAACGCGCTTGCATATTCTGAAGCAGGTTCAAAACAGGCAAATTTTCCCGTTTTCAATTTCGATTTCCGGAGCTTCGTTTTATCTAAAGCTTCCTAAAGCTCATGGTGTTAAGGAGTTTTTAGGTTATATGCCACTCAAGGAATAAAAATCCATCTCAGTTAATAGTACGAGTGCAGAAGGCTCTAATAGATAAATATTCGCTTCTTGGGGTAGCTATATTGGAACACTGTATTTAAATCAAACAGATAGGTCCGCCTAAACTGCTTTCTTGTAGAAGGAAATTTCTTTACTTGGAGAACTTTTTTAAATTATTACATATCTCCTGAAGTATGTCTGGAAGATTCCCATAATATGATGGATCTATGCAGATAAATTTCAATTCAAACGATCTATCATGGTTTGATTTAGAATCTTTTTGGGAATAATAATTGTATTTTCTTCCGTTTCACCCCCTGCTGCGGTAGGTAACTGATTTCTTTTATATGGTAAGAACGAGACATTTAAAATCATTTTAGTAAAGTGCCTAAAGACTTGAAGTTTACTTCGAGTTTTAATATGGATTTTAAAAATTAAGTATATTTATGGATTTACTTTGAGAGAACTTAAGTACCTATACATAAAAGTAGTTATAAAATGGATATAGAAGGAATTCAGAGCTCTGTAAAAATAGAATATCAAGGAAGTCTAGACTCCTAGTTTACAGTTTGCGGGGAATTGTTTAATACCAGTTCATTCATTTACGTACTTCAAGATCCATTAAGCCACACTTTTTTTACTTATCGAAGTTATGCTTAAACCTCTTAAAATTTTTCCTTTGGGCTGCTTTGTTAGAAATCGCGTCTTTTAAGAATTCCTTCCAATTGCTTTAAAACGGAAAGTTGAAACTCCCGCCGTCGCGAGGAATTCCATATATGGTCAGTGTCTTAGATACTGCTTTTAAATCTCACGATAAAGCATTTTATATTATTGTTTTTTCTTGGATTTTTTTATGTGATGTACAAAAACGTTACACCGGCCTCTAAAGGAAAAAGTCAGGCCTCTTTTATACGATACGGATTTTAGCCGGTCCGGTTCTATTGCTTTTACCGAATACTATTTTGCGCCTTTTTTACAAGCGGTTTTTCATTCCGTATCGTCTGAAAGAGGCCATTTAGTTTAATGCACTACTGGACTACACGTTAAAACTAATAAAACCGCGTGTGAAAAGGCGCAAAATGGTATTCGGTAAAAGCAATAGAACCGGACCGGCTAAAATCCGTATCGTATGAAACGAGCCTTAGCGTGCGCCGGGAGTAACATTTTTTACACCTAAATTGAAATAAATCAACAGCGTGATTTCTTTGTTAAAGGTAACTAGAAGAAGTCAATAATACAGAAGATGTACTTGAGTAAAAAGGAGCTTGAAGAAGAAGTGATTAAAATCGCTCTAAAATAAAATATTTGAGAAGAAAAATTTATGAAAAATTTTTCACTTTGAGTAAATGTTTATAAATACCTCTACATTTGGGAACATAACAGGTTAACACCATGCTTTCACTTTACTCGGTACTATTATGCACAATTATTTAAAAGCCAATGTTGTTAAATAGGCGAATGAGCTAAACATACTATGAATATTACAACACGTACCTACAACTTCAATATTCAATAATCCTAGAAATAAAAAGTGTATAAACATCTTAAAACTGAGGTATTAAAATCAAAATTCTGATTTTGTCCGGCTGTATCTTAAAAAAATCAGGGTTTACCTAAAAATTATTATATATATTATAAGAAGTTATTATTGTAAAGCCACAAAATAAAAACCGTATGGGCTTGTTTGCTTACTTCAGGCAGACAATAGGTGCATGTTAAAATTTCAGTTATTTTAGATATTACTAAGTATTTTCAGCTCTGAAATTATAATAGATATTTGTGAAAACATCTTGTACCAGAGTAACTATAAACAATTAAGTATTTAATTTTATAATATAGAATAATTAGGAAGAATACTGTATTGTAGTAGGGTTAAGAGTCTATTTTCGCGAACACAGGACAATGTCCTTGCCATTAGCACAGCAAATTACCAGCTTTGTATAGATTTTTCGCTGCAAATGCACAAATTTCATAATTTTAAACATATTTTATATTATAAACTCGAATTATACCCCTTACAGCATTTCTTTTCGGTCCCAACTGGTGTGGCCATATTGGCTACTAATTTTCTTAGTTGGGGTTAAGGTCAGGGCCTTCTTGTCTAGAGGATGTTGTATAGTTAGGTACGTCACATTCGCTTTCTTAAACAGCGTTAGCATTTTCAAAACGTGTAATAAATTTAATGCTGCTTTCATTTGGCCTAAACAAATGTACGTTTTTTATTAAAGCAAGTCATTTGGAAAATGAATACACTTATCGATGTAAAATTCGATGCATCCAATTTTTTTGCGATTTAATGAGTGATTAAATTTTTTTCGTGTTATGCAATTTCCTAAAAAAGGTTTTACATATAGCAATATAGGTGAAAAATGGTTGGATTTTTATTTTGTGTTTCTAACACATTGTAGCAAATCTACACTGCTATATATACCTTAATTCTGGTTCACTTTTAATAATTTCTAAATAACGTCAATATATTTCCCCATTAGGAAATTGGAATTTTTAAAGAAACGCAAGGCATTATGCAGAAGCCTTAAATTTTATTTATTATTTATTTGTTAAGGGGATAACTGTGATAATAACTAAATTAAAACTTCAAATGGATTATGGTTGTTTAATCAGTTGATGTAACAAGAGTAGTGGATATAGAGAATGATGGGCTTCTTAGAGCTAATGAATTTGTTACGAGATAGAAGTAGCTCAGTAATTATGGCAAGAAATTGCTTGGAAGAAAAACCACAAGTGGCCATAAATGAAAGCCCTAATTGGAAGTGAATAAGGATATGGAATTTTGACTCTAGTAGACCTGCGACTAATACTGCCAAATGTTGCACAATAATTTACGTAAAATTTTATGTTCATTCCTGGCAAAATGCGCTTTAGAAAAGTTATTGCTATTATGATTTAAATTTTGCTGGAAAACTTTTTCTTTTGAGTTTTATATAGGTAATTTATAAGAGCCTTCCTCCATGCATGCTTTTCTAACCTTGTGGAAAAATGCCAACTTATCTCTTCCTAATTTACTAATAAGGACATAGAGGCCATATCTATCTAAGTGTTGGTACCTCAACTTTTTATATCGGTTTTATTCTTTTTTTTTTATTTAAGAATATCCCAGAATTAATTAAAATATAACAGCAAATTATAAAACTTTATATACAACAATAAAAACTACAAATATAAACATTTATGGCAAATTCTTGGCATGATAATATACCTGGCAAAACTAAGTTTTGCTTGAACGTTGTACTAATTTTAAATATGGCCAGCGATTATGAACCTTAACTTGCAACGATTAGCAAATTTTATTATATAAATAGTCGAGCGGGCCATCAGTCCGGAAGACTTTGTCCCCCACTCAATCCGCTCAGTAAGCGGCTGTAGTACACTTGGACGTTGTTCTCTGATTGTTCTGAACTGATCTTCAATCTGACTCAGGAGCTTCAGTCTACATGGACGTAGTTCTCTGATCGTCCTAACCTGATCCCTAATCTGTTCAGGAGCTGCAGTCCATATGCACGTGGTCTCTTCGGGGTTATCTTCCGACGTGTCAAAGTTGAAGCTAAGATAAATCTATTTAAGTTCCAAATAAAACAGGATAGCATAGCAAAATGTAGTGAAGCTCAGTGAAACTAAGCCAAACCAGGTTGCCGTTAAACTGCAAAATAATTACGAAAAATTTATTAATTTATTAATTAAAGCTTATCACAAAGAAGACACAACATAACTATTAAGAAACCTTATTATAAATAGTAGCCAAGAATTTTAAAAAATCATTCAAAATATAGCTCAATCGAAAAGACACGCACATTATCATAATCGGGTACAGCGTAAATTCGCTAATTCTTTGACAAATAGCCATTGTTATGGTTTTACCGAGGATTCTTTTAACATCTCTTCTCACCTCACGTAAATCGATCCTAGTATGAAGCTACGTGACCCCGCACGCCTGTCAGGATGTAAAAATATAGTAGAATTCAGATTGAAAAATTGCCTTACAGAATATTAGAAACTTAAGAAAAATATTTAATATTTCGGCTTTCTATATATTGCAACAGATATGCCTTTTTAGAACAAAATAATTTATTCAGGTAACGGACAAAAACTTACCCCACATTAACATTGGCAAGTTAAAACCTGGAAACAAAAAGAAAGCACAGTCTGGTGGAACGGAAAACTCGGAACGCTGAGGGAAACCGTCAGAAGGCTATTTAATAAAGCCAAAGCAACCAATGACTGGGATCTCTACAGGTCAAAACTAACAGAGTATAATAAAGAGATACGAAAAGCCAAACGGGATTCGTGGAGAAGGTTCTGCGAAAGGGTAAATGAGACCCCAGCATGCGCCCGAATTCACAAAGTCCTAGCAAAAGAAAACACAAACAACAATGTCGAGCTCCTTAAAAAGGAGGACAACACATACACCAAAACAGCTGAGGAAAGTTTAACACTGCTCCTAAAGGCACACTTTCCGACAGCAATGCAATTAACAGGCCCATCTGACCTTCCGCCTAAGCCAAGGCCACAAAGACCAGGTAGACAGGAGTGGGAAATAGTTAAAAAGGTAGTAACACCTGCGAGGATTAGATGGGCCATAAACCAATTCCAACCATTTAAGTCACCAGGCCTAGACGAAATACACCCCATACTTCTGCAAAAAGGTCAGGACATCTTATTACCACACCTATGCAGAATATTTAGAGGGTGTCTAGCCTGGGGCGTTGTACCTAGTCTATGGCAACAGGTAAGGGTCCTATACCTGCCGAAAGTTGGCAGAATCTTGGACCGCACACCAAAGTCATATAGACCCATAAGCCTATCTTCTTTTATGCTCAAGACCCTGGAAAGGCTAGTAGATAGGTACATCAGGGATAATACTCTACAGGCGTTCCCACTAAGTGAGCGTCAATATGCTTACCAACCAGGAAAGTCGACAGACCTAGCCCTGGACGACCTAAATAGGCTTCTTTCAAGGTCCTTAGAGGACAAGGAGATTGCCGTAGCCACATTCCTGGACATAGAAGGGGCTTTCAATCACGCCTCAACAGACTCTATCATAAGCGCGTTGGAAAGGAGAGGGACTCCAACAGCACTGCGCAAATGGATAGAAACTAGTCTAAAGCACAGGATAATCTCAGCCACTCTGGGAGAAACAACCACAAAGGCAGCGGTGGGAAGAGGATGCCCCCAGGGGGGAGTTCTATCTCCACTACTATGGGCCATATTAGTGGACGACTTATTACAAAAACTGTCTGCAGAAGGCTTTTACTGTCTAGGATATGCAGACGACCTAACGATTGTAGTACGAGGCAGATTTGCCAGTACTCTCTCAGAGAGAAGCCAAAAAGCTCTCAAAATAGTGGAGAACTGGTGTAAAGATGAACAGCTATCAGTTAATCCAAAAAAGACGATAATCATTCCATTTACCAGAAGGCGAGCCCTTACAGGACTAAAACCACTGGCGATAAATGGAGAAGAAATACCTTTTTCCAAGGAAGCAAAATATCTAGGAGTCATATTTGACCAGAGGCTTACCTGGAAACCACACATCCAAAAAGCAACTCTTAGAGCCACAGTTGCGCTAGGAAGATGCAGAAGGATGTGCGGAAAGAATTGGGGCCTAAATCCCAAAATGACACTGTGGCTATACACAGCAGTGGTAAGACCAATGATAGCGTATGGTTCAGTAGTATGGTGGACAAGAACCATGCAGGCGGAGGCAAAAAGGCAAATAAGTCGCGTTCAAAGGCTAGCATGCCTGTGCGTGACTGGAGCCATGAGCACAACGCCCACTGCGGCTCTAGAAGTCCTACTAAACCTACCACCAATCCAAACATACATACAGGGCGAAGCACGCTCCGTCACATACAGGCTATCACAAGGCCAAAAACCGATTATAGGTAGACATAATACCAAACAAGAGAAGCTAAACAAAGAAATCAAGGCAGATGACATCCTGGGATTGCCCACGGATAGCACCATAGCCAAGTACAGCTTTGTCAAAAAGTACTCGACACATATTCCAAACAGGAATGATTGGAAAAATGGCCCCCCAATTAGGGCAAATGTGATCTGGTACACCGACGGCTCAAAAACACGGGAAGGAGTAGGAGCCGGAATATATGAACCAAGGACGAAAACAAGAATTTCGATTTCCATGGGCAAACTAGCGACAGTGTTCCAAGCGGAAATAACAGCAATAGAACAGTGTGCAAAGGAAATAAAAAGAAGATACAGTTGCAACAAAACAACAATTGCGATCTTCTCCGACAGCCAAGCGGCAATAAAAGCCGTGGAATCCAACAAAATAACATCGAAATTGGTACTGGATTGCCACAATGCTCTGAATGACATAGGAAGTCAACATAGAGTGACACTATCATGGGTACCTGGGCATGAAGGCTATCAAGGTAATGAAATTGCCGACGAAATAGCCAGAGAAGGCTCGTCTAGGCACATGATAGGACCAGAACCGTTCTGCGGGATAGCCAAACCAATCGCTAAAACAGCCATAAAGAAATGGATAGCAGAAGAATCCCGAAAATGGTGGAACAACACTTTGGGACAAAGACAGGCCAAGGAATTTATAATAGGTCCATCGGCCAAATTATCAACAGACCTGCTAAGCTACGGCAGGAAGGCTGTCAGGATAATGGTGGGTCTGCTGACGGGCCACTGCCGGCTGAAGAAGCACTTAAGCGTCATGGGTGTGGCAGAAAATAGCGAATGCAGGTTCTGCCAGGAGGAGGAGGAGACGGCATCTCACGTGCTATGCCACTGTGAAGGCTTATCGAGAGTGCGCTCCCAACTGCTTGGCGTACCTAAACCAGAAGCTAATAGCTACACGACGGAGCCACTATCAAGGTTGTGGGGTCTAATCAGAAAGACAAAACTGGATGAAGCTCTATAATATGGAGAGAGTCACAATAGATCCGTCGGGTCGCGGTGACAAGTAGGCTCAAAGGCCACCTCTCCCAATCTGTAATCTAATCTACCCCACATTAAACTAGGTAAAACGTTTTGATAAATATAATTTTATTTCGTTGAATCTATTTGAGGGAGCAGCCTATCAAATCCAGTCTAAGACAAAATTGAGTTTGAAGCGGTTTTAAGACCATTGTAACCAGCTTTATAGCGCTGATAAACGACATACATCAAAACCCATTTTATTGGCCTGTAAATTAACAGCATCAAACGAAATTATCAGTTCAACACGCTCGCCATTCACGAATTAGAAAAGACTTATGTATATGATTTACAGAAAGTGAAGGCTATTCTCAACCTTGGTATGTTGTTTATGTAATTTAGAATGAACGCCAAGGTGGAAGGGAGGGTCAAGAAACTAGCTGTGCTATAACCGATATTCTGCATAAAGCTGACTCTGCTCTGACGATTCCGTTATTGTGTTAATGTCTTAAATATTGCGTACAAAGTTTGCATGAAATAGACCCCAAATTGCAGTCGCTTGTATTTATCGATAGATACCAACGCTCGACATTGCAAAAAATTGCGAAGAGGCAAAGAAAATTTGGATTTTATTGGTAACCATAAAATGTATGAGTACTAGACCGAACGTACAATTGTTTTTAATTATTTACTATCCACAAAGAAGGGCAGGAAATTAACTTTTAACATTGAACATGTATTTGTTTTCCTATTATGGGGTATCAAATCTCGAAAAAATACATGCTACATTTGGCACATCACGTAATATACGTGAGAGATCGTGTTAGTCTGTTTCTGAGGACGGAATCGGTTCAAATGACAAAAATAAATTAAGGCTAACTGAAACTAACCGAAAGTTGATTGAACGACTAACCCTGACTAACCCAAACTAACTAAAAGTAAGCAAAAGCACAAGAAGGGTTAAAACGAATCGGAACAAGTAAAAAAAATAAAAGTAAGTTAAAACTAACTGAAAGTAACCGAAATTTTGCGAATAACCAAAACTAACCATAAAAATTTAAATTGGTTATAACCTATCGGATCCGGTTCAAATTACTAAAATAAATTGGAACTAACTGAAACTAAACGAAAGTTGATTCAACGACTAACCGAAAGTAACGAAAAGCTCCAAAAAAGGCTAAAACGTATCGGAACAGATTAAAAATATTAAAGTACGTTAAGTAAAACAGATTTTTATCCACAATACCGAAACATAATTTTTGCACTCGACGCGCGTTTCGCTAACCATGTTGGCATCATCAGGAGATTATTAAGATTAAGTCTTAATCATCTCCTGATGATGCTAACATGGTTGGCGAAACACGCGTCGACAGCAAAAATTCTGTTTCGCTATTGTGGATAAAACTCTGTTTTAGTGCATGTTGCCGAAGGTTCCAAACCCCAACATAAAGTAAGTTAAAACAAACCAAAACGAACCGAATTTTGGCGACTAACCAAAACTACCCAAAAACATTAAATTCAATTATAACGTATCGGCGCCGATTGAAACGACTAAAATTAAAACTAACTGAAATTAACTGAATATTGATTGAACAACTACCCACGACGACTATCTAACCCAATATAACCTAAACTAACCAAAAGCACCAAATATGGCTAAAACGTATCGAAACAGATTAAAAATATTATAGAAAGTTAAAAATAACCCAAATTAACCGAATTTTGGCAATTAACCAAAATTAACCAAAAACATTAATATTGGTTATAACATATCGGAGAGTTGATTGAATGACTAACCAAAACTAATCAAAGGTAAACAAAAAAACCAAAACGGGCTAAAATCTATCGAAATAGGTTACACACAAATTTAAGTAAGTTAAAACGAACCAAATCAAACCGAATTTTGGCGACTAACGAAAACTAATCGAAAACTAACCAGAAACATTATATTTGACTATAACGTATCGAAGCCGGTTCAGATGAATACTTACGACACGGTTTATGACAACTGATTATAACGTATCGGAACCCGCTCAAATAAGGAAAATAAATTGAGACTAAGTGAAAATAACTGAAAGTTGATTGGACGATTAACCAAAACTAACCAAATCTATTAAAATTGATTAGAACGTATCGGAACCAGTTCAAATGACTAAAATAAGTTGAGAATAAGTGAAACGAACCGAAAGTTGATTAGACGACTAACCAAAACTAACTAAATCTATTAAATCTCATTATAACGTTTTGGAACCGGCTCAAGTGAGTAAAATAACTTGATACTAAGTGAAACTAACCGAAAGTTGATTAGACAACTAACCAAAACTAACCAAATTTATTAAACTTGATTATAAGGTATCGGAACCGACTCAAATGACAAAAATAGGTTGAGACTAAGTGAAACTAACCACAGATCTAGGAAGGGGAAACTAACAACAAGTTGATTAGACGACTAACCAAAATTAACCAAATCTATTAAAATTGATTATAACGTATGAGAACCAGCTCAAATAAGTGAAATAAGTTGAGACTAAGTGAAACTAACCAAAAGTTGATTAGACGACTAACCCAAACTAACCAAATCTATTAAAATTGATTATAGCTTATCGAAACCGACTGCAATGACTAAAATAAGTAGAGACTAAGTGAAACTAACCGGAAGTTAATTAGACGACTAACCAAAAGTAACCAAATTAATTAAACTTAATTATAACGTGTCGGAACCGACTCAAATGACTAAAATAAGTTGAGACTAAGTGAAACTCACCGAAAGTTGATTAGACGACTAACCAGAACTAACCAAATCTATTAAAACTGATTATAACGTATCGGAACCGGCTCAAATAAGAAATATAAGTTGAGACTAAGTGAAACTAACTGAAAGTTGATTCGACGATTATCCAATACTAACCAAATTTATTAAAATTGATTATACCGTATCGCAACTGACTCAAATGAATAAAATGAGTTGAGACGAAGTGAAACTACCCCAAAGTTGATACGACGATTAACCAACACTAACCAAATCTATTAAAATTGATTATAACGTATCGTAACCGGTTCAAATGACTAAAATAAGTCGATATTAAGTGAATCTAACAGAAAGTTGGTTAGCAGACTAACCAAAACTAACCAAATCTATTAAAATTGATTATAACGTATCGGAACCAGCTCAAATAAGTAAAATAAGTTGAAACTGAGTGAAACTAACCGAAAGTTTATTCGACGATTAACCAAGAATAACCAAATCTATTAAAATTGATTATAACGTATCGTAACCGGTTCAAATGACTAAAATAAGTTGATATTAAGTGAAACTAACCGAAATTTGAATTGACGACTAACCAAAACTAACCCACTCTATTAAAATTATTTAAAATGTATCGGAAACGGTTCAAATTACTAATTATTTTTTTATTGTTTAAAAATCTATCTGCCTAATTTTAGCAATATACTAAGGGCATTTTATATACCTAGCTCTATTTCAATGGCATCAGCTATACAAATAACCTAGTAGCACCTTTCAATCGAATAAACATTTCTCCGAATGCGTCATATGTACACTGTTTCCGGTCTTTTTGTGTGTATGACTCGGTGGTCTAGTGGTAGCGTGCCGGTCCCGCATGCCGAAGGTTCGTGGTTCAATCCCCGCAAAACTCGAAAACTTTTTATTAATATAGGTATTTCCGAAGGGTGGCCGAGAGGTTCCGATGATTGATGGCCGCCGATATTTCGAGGATGGTTGAGAAATATGCTATAGCTCAAGTCGACGACTTGGGAACAAAAATGGCCAGGATGGACCTGCGATTTTCTTATGGAGATTTACATGTAAAAATGCTCGAAATTGCCGCTCAAACCCCATTGCATAACTACTGTGCTGGAAATGTTTCGTAGACTCCATTGGTTTCTTCTATATAATTTCTAGTTCGAATGTGTGACTCATTATATAACTGTTCTTAATTAGTTCAGGATTTCCCAACGGAGTCAGTAAATATGATTTCATTGGGTAACCACTATCCCCTAAATTATGAAAATATAATTTATTTTATAGTTAGTTGAGGGCATAGTTTGTCATCGACAAACGGACAAACAAAAAACAAGGTTATTGTCATCATTTAAAGGACTAAACTCGGCTTAATGGCTGTAAGCCTCCGAAATTGAAGGCTTAAAATTAAGCGAGCTTAAGAGTCTATGTACTTGCGGGGCGTATAAAAAATGCTAGTTAAGCGCGCTTAACTCTTAAGCTTAGCTTTTATGTATACGGCGAATACGGCCATTAATGCAGTAGAGGTTCCTAGAAACTTTCCTGTAATCAGTGGCCATGAATCCATAGGGATTCAAGTGGAACCTCAAACGACGAATCTAGAGAGGGAGGATATGTATATTAGAAGCTTAAATCCTCAGAATATTGATAGAATTCGAGAAGCACTTATTGGGTAAAATTGGAATTACACCTCCATGGATGTTAACAAAATATATTCGGACTTTATAGAAATTATACAGGGGGCGGTTGATAGGCTAGCTCCGCTGCATAAGAACCCAACCGAGAAAATACCCATGGTTAACAGAAGTAGTCGGGCACGCACAACTTGATAAGAGATATTGCTTATAAGAGATTCAAATACACAAGGAGTGTACAGGACTGGGAGGAATATAAAAGAAAACGCAACACCGTTATTTCAACAATCAGAAATGAAAAAGAAAAATACTATTACCAAAATATTGATGACTGCAAGGGAAATGTAGACATTAAAAGGGTTAGTCGGAAATAAAAAGCAAAGTGCTGATTTTACAAATATTGACTTTGAACACTATAGTAATGAGGTAGGAGAAAATATGAATAATTTTTATGCCGATAGCTTGAATGAAATAACAGGAAGTATATAGAAAAAGCCATGGCACTCTGTGTGTGATGAAATTTCTGGTAGTTTTCCTTGCTTTTAGCAAATAGGGATATCAGAGCTTACAAAAATTGTCAATAACCTAAAAAATAAAAGCACTAGTGATTCTATTCTAAATATTAAGCTTGTAAAAGATTTATTCTGCGTCATAAGTTACCCATTGTTATATTTGGTAAATACATCCTTGAGTGTCGGAGAAATTCCGGATAAACTAAAAACAAGTGTCATAGTGCCCATACCTTGTCTCTGCCTAAAGTGTAAAAAACCAAAAACCACTGGAGATTTTCGACCAGCAAACTTGTTACCAGCAGTGGATAAAATCCTGGAGACTATAGTGTATGGATAGTTGAGAGACTACTTAGAGAGGAACTGCTTTCTATACGGCGGACAATCCGGTTTTAGGAGCAAGCACTCGTGCGAATATGCGTTGCAGTATGTGTGTGCACTATGGCGAAAAGACATGAATGAGTCAAAACTAATTCTAAAAGTGTTTTTGTTGATTTAAAACGTGCATTCGAGACTATTGCCATACTTATTACAAAATTGGCTATATATGGCATTAAATAGTCTGCGCTAGAATAGATTAAATTTTCTTTTATCAGGCAGATGTCACCAAACTAAAATTAATAATAAAATGCATAGAAAAGTGATTTATATATACACGAAATAGAACACTCACTTCTGTTGTATCTGCCAGTGGCTTTCGCGACTGTGCTGCCATAGCGGTGTAGTCATTGGACTAATCTTTGGCGGGCCGTTCAAATGATGTCTGGTTTGAAATTTTAATTGTTTTGAAATAGAGCGATGCTCCGAAACTTTCTGAATTTGCTATTTGGAGTAACTATCATTCCAAAACTTCATTTTTGGAAGAAATTGTGCAAAATCTGTCAAAAAAATACTTATTAAGTTTTGGAATGGAGTTATTGAATAATAGCAATTTCAGCAAGATTCGGAATAATGCGCAAATGTTTGCTATTTAGCAAATATTTGATAACCAGGCATATTGGTGATAAATAAAACAATATAATATCAATGTAGGTAAATAATATGCATATTTATTAATTATTTATTTATTACTGATTTATTAATGATGTTGATAAAATCTGTTTTTATTTAATGCTTAAGTCACAAAATTAAATATTCTGCTATGATATACTTAACTACGGCCGGTTGCATCAATATATTTCATAAAAATTCTTGGACTTTTGCCCATATACATTTTTCTCGATGCATGGCATGGCGGAATTTGGAAATAATTATTGGTCTGAGATGCGTATGACTTTCCACAAAGGGGAGTTTTGATCTGCTATACCATTTTCGTAACATTGCCAGCCTTTAACTTGGAATTTTGGCGCATGTCAAGGATTAAAAAAAACAGACTTCACTAATTACAAGGCGAGACGGAAGGAATCGAACAAACTACAGAAGTAGGTAAGTTGAGATTGAGTGAAACTAACCCAAACTAATCAAATTAACCAAATCTATTAAAATAATTATAACGCATCGGAACCGGTTCAGATGACTAAAATAAATTGAGACTAAGTGAAACTAACCGAAAGGTGATTGGACGATTAACCAAATCTAAACAAATATATTAAAATTGGTTATAGTGTATCGGAACCGGCTTAAATAAGTAAAATAAGTTGAGACTAAGTGAAACTAACCAAAAGTTGATTGGACGACTATCCAAATCTATTGAAGTTGGTTACATCATATCGGAACCGGCTCAAATAAGTAAAATAATTTGAGACTAAGTAAAACTAACCGGAAGTTGATTGACGACTAACCAAAACTAACCAAATCCATTAGAATTGATTATAACGTATCGGAACCGGTTCAAATGACTAAAATATGTTAAGACTATGGGAAACTAACCGAAAGTTGATTGGATGGGATGACTAGCCAGAACTAATCAAATCTATGAAAAATGATTATAACGTACCGGAACCGGCTCAAATAAGTAAAATAAGTTGAGACTAAGTGGAACTAACCAAAACTTGATTAGACGACTAACCAAAACTAACCAAATCTATTAAAATTGATTTTGATGTATCCGAGCCGACTCAACTAACTAAAATAAGTTGAGACTAAGTAAAACTAACAGAAAGTTAATTGAACGACTAACCAAAACAAACTAAAGCCATTAAAATTGATTATAACGTATCGGAACCGGTTCAAATGACTAAAATAAGTTAAGACTAAGGGAAACTAACCGAAAGTTGATTCGACGACTAACCAAAAATAATCTAATCTGATAATATTGATTATAACGTATCGAAACCGGTTCAAATGGCTAAAATAAGCTGATACTAAGTGAAATTAACCGAAAGTTGATTAGACGACTAACCAAAACTAACCAAATCTATTAAAATTGATAATAACGGATCGGAACCGTCCCAAATGAATGAAAATAAAATAATTTGAGAGAAAGTGAAACTAACCGAAAGTTGATTGAACTAACCAAATCCATTAAAATTAATTAAGACGTATCGGAACCAGTTCAAATGACTAAAATAAGTTAAGACTAAGGGAAACCATCAAAAAGTTGATTGGACGACTTACCAAAGTTTGCCAAATATATTAAAATTGATTATAACAAAACGGAACCGGCTCAAATAAGTAAAAAAAGTTGCGACTAAGAGAAACTAACCGAAAATTGATTAGACGACTAACCAAATCTATTAAATTTGATTATAAGGTATTGGAACCGACTCAAATAACTGAAATAAGTTGATACTAAGTGAAACTAACCGCGTTAGGTCGGGGATTGAGAGACGAATCGAATGCAGTTTTTACAACCACCACTAATGTTATAAATAGTACAAACGAACGAAATTCTAAGTAATATGCATTTATGTGGTATATTTTGGTAAACAAAACTTGCGTAATCTGCTAAGTCATTTTTTACATTAGATTGTGTTAAGGGTGGGTGAGGATGACTTTTAGTTTCTCACGACAGACTAGTCGTGTTTCATATCGTTAGATCCAGGAATGTGAGACGAATCGAATGCAAATGGTCTTTTGCTTTTTACAACCAGAC
>MU183808.1:64414-91979 GCA_016904865.1 Pissodes strobi
TTATTATTATTATTATTATTATTATTATTATTATTATTATTATTATTTCCCCTTTTTGGTGCTTTTGGTTCGTTTTGGGTAGTCGGTCAATCAACTCTCGGATAATTTTATTAAGTTTTAATTTATTTTTTTTACTACTAACATGATAAATCACCATTATTTACTCCATTCCTCAAATGAGAAGTAACATTTCTCACCCTAGGTAAATAATAATATTAAAAAAAACCTAGGTCAATAATGAAACGGAAACGGAAAATATCAAAATGTCAAACTCGTTAGTTTGACAACTAGTTGTCATTTCGGATTATTTGAAAAATGAGTAGGACATGATTAATTTCAAAACCTAATCAAATCAAATAATGATAAGGATTGTATCAGTGCTATTAGAAAAAAAATTATATACAGTATGACTCACTTTTCATGACTCCCCATAATATTCTTATTAATAAATCGATTTTGTCAAAAAGGTACTTTGTATGTATGGAGCTGTCAGGAGATTATTAGCGTTTTTTGGCGAGTAACCACGGCTAACTACAAGTAATACTGAAGTAAGTGCCAAGCGGGCACCCCACCACAAATTGTACTGTCTGCTTCTGTCTTCGCCAAAATACCGTAGTTAGATCTTGCATTGCTAGAAAAGAATATAAATATTTTGCATATTTATTTGAAAATGATCAGTTTGATCAGTGCAGAACGTTTACTCATATTTTTAATGACAGAATGGTGGCCTCTGGAGATAAGCAAACTAATGGTATTTTTTCGATGAATATGTTCAGGATACTTTATGCTGCCCAAATCCCATTTGGGGCACATTTGTGTAGGAATTCCGATGCGTATGAGGCTTCTATAGAAATATTTCATGAACGTATAATTTACAAACTTGTTCAGAATGGAAAAACAAACATTTCACATGTTTAACGTTTCAAAATTAATCCGCCATGACTCCATCAAACCTCGAGTACCACACCTCGTCACGTATTTAAGTTGTAGTAAGCCGTAGTTGAAAAATGATGATGTAATAGTGACGTCACGAAACTTCCCCTCACTTACCACAATTAAATTAATCCTCGTGAAAACAAAGTAGTATCCTGTAGTATGCCGTGGTTAATTGTAGTTAGCTCGTGAAAAAACGCTTCTTGTTACGATATCTGTCAGTTAGACAACTGAACTTCCAGGCTACTTGATATTTCGAACTATTTGAAAAATAAGTAGAAAATGACTAATATAAAAATCAAATCGAATCAAATATGGTAATATATCAGTGTTAGTAGTAAAAAAATTTTTATATATACCTCGGTTGAGAAGGCCATTATTAACCTCGCACATTATATCCTTCGGCGCTCCGCGCCTCAGGATATAAAAGTGCTCGGAAAATAATGGCTTACTTCTCAACCTAGGTATATAATATACTATTAGTCATTTGGACCGGCTCCGATACGTTATAATCAAAATTTAATGTTTTTGGTTGGTTTTGGTTAGTCGCCAAAATTCGGTTCATGTGGGTTAGTTTTAACTTACTTCGATAGGTTTTAGCCCGTTTTAGTGCTTTTAGTTACTTTTGGTTAGTTACTAAATCAGCTTTCATTTACTTTCAGTTAGTTTGGGTTAGTTTTAATTTATTTTAGTCATTTGAATCGGTTCCCATACCTTACAATCAAGTTTAATGTTTTTGGTTAGTTTTGGTTAGTCGTTAAAATTCGGTTCGTTTTCAGTGAGTTTTAACTTACTTTATTTTTGTTACCTGTTCCGATACGATTTAGCCTGTTTTGGTGTTTGTGGTTACTTTTGGCTAGGTTTGGTTAGTTGTTCAATAAGTTTTCGGTTAGTTTCATTTAGTGCCAATTTATTTTAGTCATTTAAACCGATTGCGATACCTTATGATCAAATTTAAGTTTAAATAAATAAACTAACATAATCTCACGCGTATGACATCATGTGTGGCAAATGTAGCATGCGTTTTTTTACGATTTGAGGCCCTATAATAGGATAACAGAAACATTTTCAATGTTAAAAACATGGCTTGTCACTGATGAGAAACGAGCGCGGGCCACATGTATCACAAGCGCAGTCTTACAACTACCCCACCATACCTATTGAGTACACGGAAATGCTGACTCAAGTAACGTATGATTTCTACCACGTTTCGTTGTAATCCTCAGCCATTTGCGTTTCGGTAAACGCAATAATTTCCGCCATACACCAAACTGATACAATGCACTATTATGGTTGTACTGTACAGGATAACGGCTTTACGCTGCCGAGCCGTTAATAGGATTGGTTGCTAAACATAAGGGTCCAAAATGGAAAATTATAGAAACATAGGGGCGAAATATACTTCAGCTCTTATAGTCCAATAACTTGGTACATTTAACCTCGAAGCAAATCAGGTAGAACATTTTTTTATCTTGTATATATGGGCGAAAGCATGCCGAAACCAAGTTTTCGATCTCCTGCACCCTTAACTGTAACCATAAAACCTCAAAATGTTTGCACTTTTTTCGGATTTCAGCTAACTCCTTTTCGCTATGTCCTAGCAAAAATTTTCTTATATTCAGTAATAAAGAAAGGAAATAAAAAGCCAAACAACTTTAATATGAAATTTTCTTTTAAATTGAAAAGTAAACAAACTACAGTTCGTCAAAAATCTCAAATATTACTATTTTTTACATTAAGTTTGATTTAAACCAACTTAGTAAAGTCAATGAGTTGGAGTCCCTGCATATATGAATATATTAGGTGTATTGTATATTTAATTGATATTTTTGTACCAAGATAAGTATATGCGTTGGGGGTTTTCACCGGCCCAAATATGATTGTTGTGGAAATTTCTGATAGCGTTTCTAGAGAAGTTACTTTATGTGTAAACATTATTTCATGGTCAACCAAGGGATAATGCGCAATTTTCCCCAGAAACCAATGAGAAAAATTAACTCGCACTGACCAGGACATATAGGGCTATGAAAACCCTACCTTATGGTTAATCATATTTCCTGCAATGCCACATCGACTGAAGTTTATAGCCTGAAAGCAAAGATAATTTTGTATACTTAACGATAAAAATGATAATAATGAAATCTTGCACAAATGACAATTATACAAATTAGCAGGACGGCGAAATATGCCGGTTACTACTTTACCCTTTTTATGAAGCAAATTTCATAGACGTGGCACGTTTGCAACAAAACTAATTTTCCGGCTCGTTGTGTTGAAGAGTGATGGCTACATCATTACCAAGAAAGTCCAAACCACACTTCTAATTGGGTAAAAAAAGCAAGGTTTACGCTATTTTGCTGTTTGTGACAGTGACAAGTTTTACTGTCCCTTTAAAGCAAATAAACGAGTAAATATTAAGTTTTTTGATTAATTACTTTTATATCATACAAAAAAAAATACTTCTTTAATTTAATATTCCGAACGCTGTTTTATATTTTTTACTTAAAATTTCAGAAATGCCAGTCATTTTATTTGATTATCATTCTCAGCACCTATTTAAAATTTGGCTTCACATCTGTGGTCTCACTAATATTAAACCTGGTTTAAAATTTAGTCTACCGTAAGCTTAACATATACCTTTTAGATATGCCAGACTTGGTAGTGGTTTTGGATTATTTGTTATTAGTGTAGCCTTAAATTTCTGTTGGGTTTTTGATCTTTCTTTTCAGGAGAGCTTAAATCCTAAGGGTTTAAAAACTTGTTAAAACTCATAGGTTCAACATTAGTGAATACCTTGGTAAGAGTTCTGCAAAAGACTAGCAAAAGAGTATTTTCAAATTCGATCGGAACATCTGAGTTAGTTTGGCTTGGGGCTGTACTACTTCTTTAAAATACCAAATACCATATAAACTTCCATACGTGCCGTTCCAAATTTCAATAAGACACATTTAATATTGTATTCGGTTTTATGGTTCGATATTGAAGATGATGATAAATTTGAAACGCTTGCGGCAATGACTTGCACGTAATCTGAGCCCATCATGCGCTCACTCACACAGTAAATCAGCCCGAGCATCTAGAAAAGGCGCACGGCTGCCTCTGCTGGATCTTCCTTGCATCCTCTAGGATCAGCACACAGCCCCCAAACAATTTCTCTCTTATCTCAGCCAACAGCGGACACTCGGCATGAACGTGAGTAGACAATTCCCTGTCCTCTGAGTACCACCTACATTCTGGATCTTCCACGATCCGCAGCAGGTGCAAATGCCTATGACAGTGCTCTGTGAGCAACCTCGTAACAGGCCTTATATTCCCTCACTTCAAAGCCATACAAGCCCTCAAACAACAAGGCGCTGGGTCGCCTAAGAGTAGCCCAGCCTACCTCTCTCCAGGAGGGGTCCGCCGTGGATTCATGGCTCGCGCAATCATTGGGCTCCTTAGTATGGCGGCAGCTGTTCTGTAGGACAGACTTATTACAAACTTCGTCTCATTAGACACATTGCGTAACCCTGTCGTACCAGACGATCACTCCCCTCGTTCCCAGGATCATTCAAGTGAACCGGAACTCAGACCAGGCTAACCCTATTATGCCCAGCCAAGGGCCCCAAGAAGTCCCTACATTTTGACACTAGAGCAGACTCGAGAGCCGAAAGAGCAGCTCTGCTAACCGAGTAGATCTAGATGTATTTTCCTTCGAAGGCCCTTGACCGATATTCGCGGATCGCATACCACTCGGCCTGGAACGCAGTTGCATAAGTACGAAGGGCGAAAGCAAGTCTCGACCCTATAGTTTCTCCGTACACACCCGCCCCAGCACAATCATCTGTTTTGGAGTCGTCTGTGAACCAGATGATCCCAATAACCGTACGTAGGCTGCTATTATCTCGCAACCACAAATCCTTATGTGATCTGAAGGTGGGCAGTATGGTGTTCGCTTTCATGAAGACTTTCAGACTTTTACCTGCCGCCCACCACCCAACTCTAGTGTGTCTCCTTGGATGGCTATTATTGTCCCTTAGAGGCCTTAAGGATTCATATTTCAAAAACTGGTGTCTAGGCGGCAAACGAGTAAGTCTCTTAAGAGCCAAAAGTGGTGCTATCGTCAATGCATCCTTAATAACCACGCAAGCCAGTCTATGAACTATGTCCAAAGATCTTCAGCTGCAGGCGCTACGTGCTTTCAAAGGCTCTTTTACAAGCCCGAAGAACACTATTCGCCTTCTTAATGTGGCCACTAACCTGCTCCTTCCAGGTCAACTTGTCCAGCCTGTTCGAGTATGACCCCGAGATACTTATTTGACCCTTTATATGCCAATGGCCGGCCGAACAAATTGATGACCATAAGTATTTCTCCCAGCTCACGCATCCTCATAAAGAGTACTAATTCGGAATTGTCTGTGTTGACTCTGGGCCTCCTCCCCTGGCACCACCTCTATACTAGCCGGAGTACTCTCTGCATGAGTCTTTTCGTGCGACCGGTGATCCGGTCATCAGTAATGACAACCATACCATCAGCATAGGCTTGAGTTTTAACCATCAGCATAGGCTTGAGTTTTAAACCAATCTCATTCAGCTCCTGCAGTTGGCTGCCTACTACCAGACACCACAGGAAGGGAGATAAAATCTATCCTGGAGGGCTGCCCATGACCACCCTTTCTCCAGCAGTCATCAATTTTCACCCCGACCATGCGTCTTGATGGCAAGGCCCTAATCCACGCTACAATCGACGTATCTGTGCCAGGCCTGGTTACTGTCTGGCAGATCGATTGAAAAAAAAATGTTAAATCTGCCTTTGATTTCTAGAGAAACCTTCAGCGTGTGTTTTCCACGATCAGGCACTCCCCCCACCCTATGAACTAGGTAACGGAGAGTCATTTCCGTGGGCTTTCCCGCCTGCTAGCCATATTCTTAGGTACGTATTGGTGTACCCACCAAATCCGTCTCCCTTATTCTTTTCAAGAGAAAACTGAGGAGACTAATTGTGCGATAATTGCTCTCCAGGCAGCTGGTACGTAGCCCAGGGCAATTTGGGTGCAATGCAGTGGCGGCTCGTGATAATTTATTGCTGTGTGCTGCATTGTAAAGTGTAATTTTAAATTTATAGAATAATTTTCACATTTACATCTGTATCGAAGATAAATAAAAAATACTAACATTGATTCTACTGAGAACTTTTTTTATTCTAATTTTGGTTACTTATTAATAAAGCAAATACTTAAAATTCTAAACCGGACACATGAAAGAAGAGAACATATTGAACATAGTCTTTTAAAGTGGTTAGATACATTTTAAATAAATTATTTATTTACAAAATCCATACGTCTATTTTTTTCATTTACAATTTTTTCTATGAGTTTTTTATTAAAACTTAGAATCAATCAGTTCTTTTTCAACCGATAACATTGTCAAAGCGTTAAATCTCTCTTTTCAAAGTCGAAAAACAACGTACTTCTTCTGCATGGGTCTTATAGTCATAATTAAAACTAATGTTATTATATATAATATCTTAAAATATATATATAAATAATATCAGGAAAACTACTTGCGACAAATGCTTAAATTAAGTAAACTAGTGCAAACGGCCTGGCTACTAAATCCAACAAAAATAACTGCGTTTAAAATCAAACGCGGCAACAAATCTAGCCGTGTGCTTGAGATTGGGCAGCACCACCGGCTATTGAAATCACCGTTGAAAACACGCGAGCGGGATCAGCGGAGACGCGACGACCAAAGGGCTCGTTGTGCTAAAATTCATATCGCACACCGATCCGAATTATACAACATAAGGCGTTGGGTCTGGATTGACGGTGTAGTGGGTATGTTTATCTCGCAATATTTTACTTTCCGTTCAGATAAATAATAATTTTCAAAAGAAAATGGCAAGTATTTATGGACTAAAATATTATTTTAATTTTCCTGTGATTTTGCTGTGTGCTGCAGCTCCTCAGCACATATATACCAGCCGCCACTGGTGCAATGTTATAATGGCTTTCATTCCATGTTGAAGCTATTTGTTGCTAGGTTAGTAAGAAATTAAATATTCCAAACAGTAAATTTAAGATTTATCTTCAGAACAGTGCATATTATAAACATGAAACTGAAAAAGCCTTGTTATGCTTAATTTATTTAAAAACGTAATTTTTGAAAATTACGCAGCCTCGGTTGCTTGGTAGATAAATAGTTTTGGCGAAAACTATCGAAATGCTACTATTTTTTAGCAATAAATTTAAAAACGAAAATTATTTAAAACCAATCTGATAATGACCTGTTCTCGACCTATACTTTATAAGTTTTGAAGGCCAAAAAAAAATTAATTGATTTTTTAATGTTCTTGTCACGAATCATTCACTTCTAATAAAAAAAAACACATTTGAATCAACTGTTCTATTAGATGCTGAAAATATTTAAATATTTCTGTCAATGTTTTTTAGATAAATAGTAGTCTAAATGCTGAAGCTACCTGCAACCCAAATGTTCGGACAATATAAGATACACTAATTTAGATCTAATCCACAAAGTCGTATAATCCAATGTAGGTAAAACGTCAGACGCAATATAGGCAGGGCGAGATAAGCTGATATTAGGCCCTGAAGGATGAGTGGGCTAGAGGAGCTGTAAGCTCCCAATTCTCGGATGAGAGCACTTTGTCACCCCCATGCTTTATGCTTTGATAGATGACCGTGTCGTCGGTAGTGCAGATGCTTCTTTAACTGTTCTATTAGCTTTCGATTTTTTAAAAGTTGGAACGAATATTTTCCTTAAATGCAAGCAGTGGCTTACCAAAATATTTGATTATTAAATTTACCTGCCAAATAAAACTTGAGTTATTATACAAAATTATTACTGTAAAAGTAAAAGCGCTAATTGAGTGTCGTTATTTTATCAATGTTTTCAATGCAGCTAAGATCTGTAATTCTGAAGAAATTTTAATTTATACCTAACAATCCTACCTATAAGGGGGAAAATGTTAAATAGATAATCTTTAGAATACTATTGTAAACTATTATCAGTCCTTCCTAAAGATTGAGCTTGAACTTGGCAAATATGATCTAAACTATAAGAGTAAATTTATCAGTAATTCAAGTAATATTGATTTTGAGTTTGGAAATTATTGTGGTATATTTAACAATGTGTAATATTTATTTTACTGAAGTTCTCGAGCGGATCATCAATCTGGCAGACATATTCTCATATTTAATACGTTTATTCAATGGCGAAATACTGCGGTGAAGCGCCCCCTAATTGCCGTAGCTTATAACCCAACCTTCTAGCCCAACTGGTTGAGTCACCCTAACTTATAATTCTACCCTATATATAATTTAGACAGTAAATTTTATCCGATATATATTTACCTCTCTGGGTTGGGTTAGTTTGGGTTAGTTACAGGGATCCAAGGCTGGAGGTATGACCCTACGAAATTGGCACTAAAATATTTTACATAGCCTTAAGTTTCAACTTGAACATGCGGTTACTCAATAGAAAAAGAACGTGCTAGCAAAGTTTCTTACCAATATCCCCAAAAATGGGTATTTGGCGATGCCCAAATAAAACCAAAATCAGCAACAATTAAATATACCACCAAATATCGTCCTGGTTAGGACAAAACCATCAGTCGTGGTGATAGAAAACTTCCAAAATTTCTAACCTCATAGGATTGCCTATCACGACCTCAAAGTTGTGGTAAAAAAGACCAAGAATTCGCATTAAAAAGCGCAAATATGAAAGACAAAAAAATCTATTCAAAAAAAAACACTGTACGTGCTGGTGCTAGGCTAAAAAGAAGATATAGAATTGTCGATATAAGACATTGTCGATAAGTGGAATAGCACAAATCTCATTGCAAATTACAAGAATAGTTCAGACACTGAAAGACTCAGTGGATTGAACTCGTCCAGCACATAGAATTCGAAATAAATTAATTAACACAACGCCAATCAATTAAGAACATTTCATAAAAAGTTCAGGCAGCCAAATATTGATATAAACCCAACTCTATTATAGTGCCTTCAAGTGCCATATGTTCACAGCGGACCAAACTAAAGACAAACGCAATCAAGGATCAGGAATAAACTTTTGTAATGCCCCAGTGGCTCCAGGAACTTCTGGTCGGTAGCAAAGGCAGTAAGTAATAACTTTACACAAACGTCTCTCCCACCTTTGACTGACCAACGTGGCATCACGGCGACTACAGCCAAGAAAGCAACAAACATGCTTGCCAAAATGTTCCCATCGCACTCTACCTTAGACGTCCCCCAAGGCAAGGCTTTCCCCACCATATCGAACATCAATACTACCATGGCAGAAGTCAAGTTTCATCACCATCATATTCGTAAAATGCTTAAAGAACTAGATAAGCAAAAGGCATCAGGACCGGACGTAATACCTGTCATCGTGTTAAAGAACTGCCTTGATTTTGCCATATTTAAGGCACTAAAATCTGCATGGGGCCAAAAACTTTGCATTTGGCAAAAACACATCAAGGATAGCCAATTCCAAAGAAATCATTTAGTTCTTTATTTACCTGTGTCTGGAGAGACTTGTCACCAGAAAATGCAAAAGTGATTTTCGCAAATCCGGAATTATACCGTGCAACAGAAACGTTATAACAAGAGAATAATATGATCTGCAAGCTTAAGGTAGGTATGAAGGATCTAGAAATATAGTACTGCAAAGCAACAATAGTCTTTTGAGACTATTTTATTATATACCGTAAAGCAGCAAAACCTCAATGAAAAGTCTTCTAGAGAAAAGATTGCTGGAGGAGCAGAAGTAGTCACCTACCAGTGTTAGAAAAACTGAAAGAACTTCAAGAGGAAAAATGCCAAAATAAGAAGCCAAAAAATTCGAAGCATGGAAAGCTTAAAAAAATAAGAGACCGCAATAGATGTCTTTAAAGAACTCTAATAAACCGGAATATGCAGATATCAACGACGATGAAGACATTTTCTGACTTAGTTCAACTACCGGATGAGGATTGTGCCACGGAGAACAATAAATATAATAATTCTTCATCTGAACATAACCTGAAAATAACGGCACCTATACCTCAGGCCTTCTGAACATCGGTGATTTCTTTATGGTCACGTCTATTAACAAAATATATTCCTCGTTTGTTTGCAAAATAATTAATATTCTAGACCCACAGACCAAGACGTATTACCGCAGTTTTCCTAGAGAGAGGAGAAACTTCGATGGGAGCATGTCTGGGTTTCATATTCTTGAGATGCTTTTTTATTAAAATAACATATTGTTTAGTTTCTCTATTTTTCATTTATTATTACAATGCAGAAACGATTTAATGCTAATCACCTTCAGAAAACATGTTTTTACCTTATGAAATAAAAATATTTTCGTCAAAATAAACGTTGTACTACTCAAGGACCATAACGCCGTTTCCCTGGTTCAAATTAAGTGCCTTCAAATGCTAATTTCGTACACAGATAACACTTTCCCACAATCACCGGGATCATTACATTAATTTAAAAAAATTTAAAATTTAAATTTAAAAAAATATATAAAAAAATTTTTTCTTACTTTTTTATCATTGTTTTTTACTAATCCGTAGCTTAAATATTAAGGTTATTAATATATTTTTTGCTTTCTTTGAAAAGATTACGCCCTGAATTTAACTAGTAAAAATTCTGGTTGCATTTGCCCCACTTGACCTTACTTTTCAATAAATTTCAAAATCATTTAAGATACAAGTAGTACTATTCCTTTCCAATTATTAGTTTTAGTACATAAAGTAAAACGCAACGGCTACTTTATAATTTTTTTTCGAGTTCTTGTAACACAATTATTATTAAAACTAAATTGCTATAACTCTAATAATAAACTTCCATTAACGTTGTTTAAAATTTTAAAACATGCATTATTAGTTTTTTAAATAAAAAATTTTAACTTAAATATTTCACTTTTTTACATTTTTCGCATCTCGTTTTCCAAATGTGCATTCCAACTGGCGCCGCAATTTATATATTTTTTTCAAGTCAACATCTTACTCAAATATACTAGTAGCAACAATATGCAACAAAAATAGATTGAAAAAGGATTGTCCTTTGGTTTAAGAATTCTTTTGAAATTGGCTGTTGCGAGAACGCAACATTGGTCGAAAGCGTGAACTCGGCAGTCGAAGGTCATTTCATCAGTGCTGTTGCCGTGGCTATTTTTAGAATGCCAGTGATGCCATTTGTTATTTTCGAATACAATCGAACTGCCCATGCATCGTTTAGTAGACGTTTGACGTCTAAGGCAACCGAAGATGCACGACACATGCATAACGCATTTGTATCGGCAACATTTGTGTTTTCAAACTAGTGGAGCCACAAATGCTACGTGTATATGCACACCAGGGCAGCGCGCAAGTTGTTGCGGGTTGCTTATAAACGACAATGATATAGAACCAGAATACGATTCTTCAGACGTAGAAACTTTAGCCGAAAAAAAAAAATGTGATAGTGGCAATAAGGATCCACAATGGAAAAAGGGAGAAGCAACGGTGGCTCTATAACCTGTACCAATAGAGCAAGAGAGGATCGAGCACTTAAAACTCCAGCTGGAAGAAAAGTCTCCGTTGTACATATTTTTGATGTTTTTTGATGATGAGGTTCAAGACCTTATCGTTACATTTTCGCAAAAATATGCAGCCGATTATAATCGCCACGACTTTAAGCTTGATCGCGATGTTACTCAATTTTATAGGAATAATGATTCTTACAGGTTATCATTCTTTGCTACAACAGCATTTATATTGGTCAAACGATGAAGATAAGGGCTTGAACATTGTAAATAACTGCATGAGTAGAAATACCTTTTGCAACATAAAACGTAATATTCATTTATCCGATAACTCTACTCTTGACAAAACGGACAAGTTTGCTAAAGTTCGACCTTTGATGGATATTATAAACAAAAAAATCTTCAGTTCCGAGTTTTTTCTTTTAGTTTGTCAATCGACGAACAGATGGTGCCTTATTATGGAAGACACCCTTGTAAAATGTATATAAAAGGCAAACCTGTTCGGTTTGGTTTTAAATTTTGGTGTTTATGTTCATCAACTGGATATATGTTTCAATTTATTCCGTATGCAGGAGCTAATCCTAATAAAGAAAAATCCATTATAGGCCTGGGTGGTGAAGTTGTACTAGATTTACTTTTAGTTGTCGAAAATTCAAAAGAACCATCAGATATTTTTTGATAATTACTTTTCGTCTTATAAGCTATTCGCCAAACTAAACAATCAAGGCTATTTTGCGACTGGAACCATAAGGGAAAATAGGACTCATCGTTGTACCCTAGTGACGGCAAAAGAAATTTCAAAAAAAGAGAGGGACTACTTTGATGTTGCACACGATGTAAAGACAGGTATAACCTTAGTGAGATTGAACGACAACTCGGTTGTAACGGTAATTAGTAACCACTACAATACTCAACCGCTTTGCGCAACAAAACGATCCAACCGTAAGCAAAGTAAAGAAACTTTAATAAACCAGCCAAACATAATAAAATGCTACAACACACACATGGGCGGAGTTGACCTTCACGACAACGGTATTGCCAATTACCGAATAGGTATTGCAGGAAAAAAAATGGTGGTGGCCACTCTTTGCAAATCTAATTGACAGTGCTATCGTGAACAGCTGGAAATTATACAATTTGACAAATATGAAAAAGATGTCACAACTGGACTTCAAGTCGTATATTGCTGTACGACTTATCAAACTTGCCAAGCCAACTAACTCACATCGAAATTGACCAACATCTAGTGTTCCAAATGAGATGCGCTTGGACAATATTGGTCATGTAATAGTCAAATCTGACAGTAACTCAAGACGGAGATGCAAAGTTTGTCATAGCACCACGGTTTTTACTTGTCAGAAATGCAAAGTCCATCTTCATACACAGTGTTTCAAAAATTATCATTTACCTTAATTTTTTAATTCAAGTTCATTGTTTCGACCAATGTTGCGAAAATGCAACAGCTTTTTTTTTGTAACGTTTATGAAAATTTTTTTTTTGAATGTTGGATATTACTTTTAGTGAGTTGAATAAATAAGATGTGTGTTTGTTTTGTAATTTTTGTTTCATTTTCTATGTCCGGTCGAAAATGGGTTAAAACAAGAATTAAGGGTGGTTTAATACCCACTAATAAATACAAGATTAGTATGTTCCTTTATCTGAAAAAGTTTAGTAATAGTTACATAAACAAACGGTTGGTGGCTGTTTAGTACTTTTTTGCATTTGGTTAATAGCTATACCATAGCCTAATGTTCTTCTTTAGGCTATGACTATACGATAAAAGCTCTATTTACCAAATATACATATCAATCCAAATCATACAAACGAGCTGTAATAGACATGTGGCTATAACTGAGTGAACTTTTCATATTGAATAATAGTGTATATTTAAACAGCTTCGATTTGTACATTTAGAAACCGTCCTAGATTAATGAACCATGCAGATTAGTTGGAAATTGGGTCTTAATCTGTAAAATCATATAATCTCATGTAAGTAAGACGACACGGGAAGGATACGCAAGGGTGAGATAAGCCTTATTCCAAACCTGCAGGGCAAGTAGTTTGTCACACGGCATGGCCTGAACGAGTTTGGAAAATTCCGATCCTGCTCAGATTAGGACGATGTTTTTGAGTTAATAATAATTAAATATTGCTTCATCATATTTGTATAGAACAGTAGTTTGAATCATTTTAATAATATTTTGGTATCATTTTAAAACCATTTACACTCGCATTTACATGAAAAGTCTTGCTGTGGATATAACAGATTGAACTTTCCACGTGAAATAATTCTATATTTCAAATGCATTAATGCCCAAGACAAGAAAATATTAGAAACATGTTAAGTAAATGTATTTAAAGTGCTTTCAAAAAATAATTAAAAAATAATACCGTCTGCTTTGACAAAAATATTTCAGATAAACCACTGGACACATACTATATGCAAAACTACATAATATTCATTTAACATAATTCAAAAATATTTTTACAATAAATGTCTGGAAAAGTGTATAATTGCTTTTGGTGGTAAGGTAGACAGCAATGAGCACAAAGGGTAAAATCTCATTTCAGACGGCAGATTTTAGGCTTAACTCTTCCTTGTCATCTTCTCTGACTCTCACAGTATGTAAAGCGATTAGTTAATTGCTTAATAAATAGTACATATGCCTGGTTCACTCAACGGTGTTAATATTTATAGGTGTGGACCGTAGAGTTGAGAGTTAGGCGAAGGCGCCTCTAAATTTTCTATTATGAACATATCAATGATTTTTAAGCACAGAAATTGGGGTGGTAAAATTAAAAAAAAAATACCCTATAAAACAGCATTGAAAAACCTTAAAATACAGTGCTGTGAATTCTACCGAACGAGCAGCAGCGTTTGTCTCCGATTGTGTTAAGAGCTATTTGACACAGGGGCCGTTGATTTCTATCCTACTAATTTAGACGTTGTGTTGTGTTAATTGGTGAGTTGAGCATTAGGTAATCTGCTTTTAGTTTTTGCTTTCTGCTTATTAGTGCTTATTGTTGCTTTTTTCTCATAATTTGATTGACTCGACAAGACAATGGGTGAATCAGGGGGGGGAGACCCCCCCCCCCCCTATCATATCTCAAGATGGTTTAAATAAACAGGGGGAAAAAAAAGAAATTTTTTATCTACCTGCAGATAAAGGTCCGTTTGTTGTTTACATCGAATCAACTGATAAAGTTGGGTATAATATTGGCAGAAGTAACAATATTAAAATTGCTAGAGATATATTTAATTTAAAGCTAACTGACGTATTAAGAATTTCTAACAAAGGTTTAAACAGAATTGCTGTACAATTCATTTCATATAAGGCTGCTAATGCTTTTGCAAAGAATAATACTCTATTAGAAAAAGGATATAAATTATTCATTCCCTATAATTTTGTTACTTCTAAAGGTATAGCACGAAGGGTTGATTTAGATTTATCTGAGGAAGAATTACTGGATCAATGTGTTACCAAAGATAATATAAAAATATTAAGTGTTAGAAGGATGAATCGAAAGATTATCAAAGATGACACAGTGTCCTACGTTCCTACAGGGACAGTGTTATTTACATTTCAAGGTTTAGTAATGCCTAAAGCAGTCAGCTTTTTTTATTTAGAGTTCCCAATTTCAGTCTATATTGCACCTGTTACTCAATGTTTTCGATGCCTGCGGTTTGGTCATACTAGAACTAATTGTAAAGGGAAGGAGAAATGTTTCAACTGCGCAGCGGATAAACATGATGACGAAAATGTAAATTTTACATGTGAAACATGTTGCTATTTTTGTAAAGATAGTCATAAATCAACTGATAAAAGATGTCCGGAATATATAAGACAGAAAAACATTAAAGAGTTAATGGCTTTGGAGAATCTGACTTTTTTTGAAGCTAACGAGATGTGCAAAAAAAACTTTATCTCCAGAGGTGATTATGTTTATAATTCTAGGGATTTCCCGGTTTTAAAAAGGGCCAGTGATCTTAATTATACTCCAAAAGCTTCGGATGCTATAATTGATCCGTCAGAAAGAAGAACACAGTATTTTAGGAATAATGCTACAAAAAGATCATTCCAACAAGTTGTGGCTGTAGATAATAATAAAAAAAGAGTAATTCAAAAGGGCTATGATCGTAGAGCCCATGATGAAAACCTTTACTTTCCTAATTCTCGACCACAAAATATATCACAATCTATGTCTCAGCCAGTGTATCAAAATAAAGATACAGAGAAATATTGCAGGCCTTCGTCTAGTGCAGATTCAGTTTTTAATCTTAATTTACAAAAAGATGGTTTTGACATAAACTCAGTTATAAATTATTTACGTAATACTTCGGAATTAAATAAAAAAATCTGTAGGGAACTTTTGCTGGCGGAGTTGTGTCCGAGGCAGTATATGGATCTGGATCAAGATTCAGATTCCTAATGGGGTAGGAGTTACCCTAGTTTTTCTTCTGTCTTCTCATTTATTTTTACATAAAAAAAAAATGAATAATAATACAAAATTTAAAATAATTCAATGGAATATTCGTAGCATTCGGTCAAACATAGATAATTTTATTAACCTAGTTACAGAGGAAAAACCAGATATTATACTGCTTAATGAAACATTTTTATTACCTGAACGTTCATTTAATCTCAAGTCATATAACGTTATTCGACAAGATAGACCAGACGGATATGGGGGTGTGGCTACATGTGTTAGAAATAACTGGATTTTTCAAGTAAACAAAAAATTCTGTTCAGAAAATATCCAATATATAATTGTCAGAATAGGGAATATTAGTATTGTTAATATATATAGTAACTCAAATCTGCATATAGATCAAAATATATTAGATTCTATTTTAGAAAATAGTAGAAATCAAAAAATAATTATCATGGGTGACCTTAACTCTCATTACCCTTTATGGGACCAAATGCCTATAAATAAGGGAGGGAGGAATGTTAATGATTTCTTATTAAAAAATGACCTTATAGTTATGAATGATGGATCAGCTACTTTATTAAATAATACAAGTAATAAAATAAGTGCTGTTGATCTAACAATGGTAAGCAGTGATATAGCAATTTTCACCAACTGGAAAATTATAAAAGATTGTGGTAATAGTGATCATTTTCCCACTTCTTTAACATATAATATTATTGATAAAGATATTAAAGAATCTGTTATTAGCACTTATCCAGATAAAAATTTTAAAAAAGCTAACTGGGAATTATATTATGAAAAAGTCCTAATTGAAATTATTTTGAATAATGACAATAATATAAATTATAACAAATTAGTAGAGATCATGAATTTAGCTGCAGAAGATTCTATACCAAAAAAGATGTGTGGAGTAATGTATAAAAAGGGCAATCCATGGTGGGACGAGGAGTGCACAATATGGATCCTAGAAAGGAGAAAAAGCATAGATATATTTAATATAAGTCCTACCTTAGAAAACTATATACAGGTTAAAAGATCTATTGCTATTACCAGGAAAAAATTGAGGGAAAGGAAAAAAGAGAATTTTGTCAAGTTTTGTCATACTTTAAATAGGAATTCTAATGTCTCATACGTCTGGAATAAAATTAAAAAATTTTCAAATAATTGAAACTTTAAAAATAAAGAAATGGTTCTTAATAACGATATTAAAAAGGATATTTTAAAAAAAATGGCAAATATTAATATAGATCCAACGTTTCAGATGCTTCCTAACAAAGTTAATAGCAAAATGGACCTCTTCAATATTATAGAATTGAACTTTGCTTTGCAAAATAAAAGTTTTTCGGCGCCAGGCATGGACGACTTGGCATACATGATGTTCAAAAAACTGCCACTAAGGGGAAAACAATGGTTGCTTAATATTTATAATGAAATAATGAGGGGAGAATCAATTCCATCTTCATGGAGGAAATTTAATATTATATGTTTACCTAAACCTAATAAAGACCCCAATTTAGCAGAAAATTATAGGCCGATTGTATTAGCTTCATGTGGAGGCAAAATCCTGGAGATAATGATAAAAAACCGCCTAGATTGGTTTCTAGAACATAACTCTCTTTTAGCAGAACAACAAACGGGTTTTCGTAAAGGAAAAGGGATATACGATAGTGCTGCCTATGTGTCATCCTTTATATTCAATGCTTTTACATCCTCAGAATCAGTGTTGGCTGTTTGGTTGGACATAAAGTCAGCATATGATAATGTGAATATATATAAGTTATATCAGAAAATAAATAATTTAAAAATTCCTATAGAACTGAACAACCTCATACATAGGTTAATACGCAATAGATTAGTATACACTAGAAGTGATGATGGTACATTTCTGGGGCCTTATCTAGTCACAACTGGTATAGCACAAGGTTCACCTTTAAGTACTATTCTATTTAACATATATATGGCGGAGTTATTTAATTTAGATTTTGGAGAGGTTAAAATAATGGGTTATGCGGATGATTTGGCACTTATTTTGAGGGGTAAGGACATTGAGGCTATGGTTGCAAGAATGACGGAGGTATTGGGAAATGTTAATGAGTTTCTGGTTCAGAATGATTTATCGTTGGCGCTTGGTAAGTGCAAGGCGGTATGGTTTACTAAAGAAGGTAGAAAGATCCGACCTCCACCAATTATGATTAATAATGAAATTATAGAATATAAAACGGCAGTCAAATATCTAGGCATAATCTTCCAGAAACATCTCAAATGGAATTTACATACCGAGAACATTGTAACTAAAGCAAGTAAAGCACTTAATATTTTGAAGGCTATTTGTAGGGTATGGTGGGGAGCTGATCCTTCCACCCTATTAATGATTTTTCAGGCTTTGGTTGTATCACATTTGGATTTTGGAGCGATTCTTTTAAAGCCGACAAGTCAAACTATATTCAATAGATTAAATGTCGTTTTTTACGAAGGGTTACGCATATGTTTGGGTTGCATGAGATCCACCCCGAGAGTAGCCCTGTTGGCAGAAGCCACTATGATGGATTTGGAACAAAGAAGGAAAAATTTAACTATAAACTTTTTGAAAAAAATCATTAGTGTGCAAAATCATCCCATTTTAGATATTATAATGGAAAACCGTAGAATTCTATTGTATAAAATGGGCTCTATTAATAACTCTAAAGTAACGTATTTAATAGAAATGATGCAACAATTTTTACCACATATAAACAAAATTCATAAATCTAAGATGTTACCATGTTATGAATTAGACTTGGAGGAATTAATTGGGCCTCTAAAAATTTTTAGTAGTAATATAAGGAAAAATGAAATCATGATTAAAGAAAAATTCTATGAAGTTACTGAAAAATATAAAAATAGTTTCACTTTTGTATTTTCGGATGCGTCAAAAAAGGATAATAGAGTGGGGTTTGGTATTAGTATTCCAGAGTTGAAAATAAAATTCTCGGCTAGACTTAATGATCTCCTTTGCATTTGTAAAGCCGAAATATTGGCAATATATGAAGCTGTAAAAATCATAGTTAATAGAAAAATTAAAAAAGCGATCATATTTTCGGACTCACAGAGTGCAGTTCAAAAGATTAATAATAATTTACTTAATGTTAAAGCAGACTTTTGGACATTAAAGACTAAACATGATATTTTGGTGGCTAATAAAAATGGCATAGACATTAGATTGGGATGGATCCCAGGGCATTCTGGTATAACCGGGAATATTGAAGCGGATACTCTTGCAAACGTGGGTAGAATTTTGAATGTTCCCAGAGATAAGGTCATTGATGCAGTTGAAGTATATAATAAGATTAAATACAATCTTAAAGAAGGATTTAAACAAAATTGGGAAACTTCGGGGCTAAACAAAAATTACCAATATAACAAGGTGCAGGACAAATTCCCAGTAAAAAGATGGTTTTCCTTAGTACCTTTTAAAGACCGCAGGCACATTACTACCGTAATTAGGATGAGAACTGGACATTGTTTAACAGGTGAACACTTACACAAACTTAAAATTAGGGAATCTCCACTTTGTGAGTGTGGACAATTAGAAAGTCTGAATCATATCTTTTTTAAATGCCCTATTAACGAAATCAGGTCTTTCGATTTATATAAAGAGTTCATTAATTTAGGATACACTTCACCCATTACTATCAATATGATTTTAGCTAAACCCTCTAGTGAGTCAATCAAAATTATGATGCAGTTCCTTAATTACAATAAAATAAAACTGTGATGCTCAACTTATAATGGCCTATCCAATGTCCTTAATCCTAGATTTGTGTGTCTTTTATTGTTTTCAGTTTGCCTATGTATGTGGTCGTACTAACATTGGTCCAATTACCAGCATCATGTTAAGAGCTGCTCAACTGCTTACATCATTAATTTCACAGCACTTTGTATAATCGAATTAGTAATTTTGTAGATGGTCACGGGATGGTCTAGAGCCAGACACGACGTGGTCATTACGTAATGGAGCTGGCAATTGCCTAGAAGCAAAGCCATAAACAAGCAAGCAAGCAAGCAACCTTAAAATAAATTGCATATTCTCAACTTGACCTTAACTTTAGCATACCAAAATATACAACAATACAACAAAGGTTCTAATTACGCAATTTCTCCAAATATCAAATAATGTCTCGGACATGCCCCGCACAAAGAAAAATTAAATAGGTACCAAACCTAATTGAGATTATGGTATCGCACCTAAAATAATGATAAGATTCTCCAAAATAAGTATCACCCAAATTGTAGACATTATGGTATCGCACCTAAAATAATGATAAGATTCTCCAAAATAAGCATCACCCAAATTATAAGATTGAATCATAATCTAAAGTTCTAGATCACTAATACTGCCATATTTTGAAATATTTCCAACTAAAATCTGAATTTTTAAAGTTCTGACTAAATACAGTTAATTACAGAATACCTTAATAAAGATTAAGCTGTTAAATAAAAAACCTGTTATAAATTAATCTCATGGCAGCGATAATATCAGTGGACAAATACTATGTTGGGGATTGGAACCTTCGGCAACATGCACTAAAACGGAATTTTATCCACAATACCGAAACAGAATTATTGCACTCGACGCGCGTTTCGCTAACCATGTTAGCATCATCAGGAGATGATTAAAACTAAATTTAAAACTCTACCTAACTCCCTTTTATACTAAATGTTTGCTTAATCAAGTGTAACCAAAGGGACCAATCCTGGAAACCCACTAGTCACGCTCGATCAACCTATACAATGGACTATACGGAATAGGCCCTCTATCTCTATTTAAACTATTCTTACATTTAATAATTTACATACTTTCATATGCATCTAATAACCTTCTATATTATGAATTAATTTAAAATTTTTAATTGTTATTCTATGATTATTATCAAAATCATGCTCGGCAACACTTGATTTTTCGGCTCTACCATACTTTAAATGAGCTATGTGTTCCTTGAATCTCGTGTGTATAGATCTTCTAGTTTGCCCAACATACTTTTGGTTACAATCCATGCATCCAATTTCATATATTCCACTTCTTTCTAATATTTCAATTTTGTCCTTTGGACCTCTTAATAATAAGGAAAAGGAAATCAATCAAGAGATTAAAGGAGAAAGATGTTTTCTATCTAAAAGCTGACAAAGGTAATAAGGTTGTTATTTTAGACAAAAGCGAATATTTTCAACGAGTTGATAATTTAATAGAATCCGGCCCTTATAACAAAATCTCAAGAAATCCGTTATCTAAGATGGTAACAAAGTTGAAAACACTTTGAAGAAATGTAATAACTTTATTACTGATCAAATTAAATACAAATTATCTGCGAGCAATCCCACTATTCCGAAAGTATATTGTCTTCCCAAGATTAATAAACCTGGGAAGGCAATGTGTCATAGTCTCGGCAATAGGATCGCCAACTTATAATATATCCAAGTGGCTAGCAAACCAGTTTGAAAATTTACCTATAAAAAACAGAATTCAGGAGTACTAAATTCCTTAGATTTCATAAACAAAATTAAAGGTACGAACTTTAAGGAAGGTGAAATTTTAATCTCGTCTGATGTTTGCTCATTGTTCCCTAGTGTACCAATCCCACAGACCTTGCAATACCTTGGTGAATTACTTGAGATGAACAGTTTTGATAACGAAATCAAACAAGAATATTTAACTTTAACCAAACTTTGCGTGGATCAAAATTATTTTCAATATAAAGATAACTATTACCAACAACTTGAAGGCACGGCAATGGGCAACTGTTTATCGATATTTTTAGCTAACCTTTTCATGAGTAAATTTGAAAATGAAATCAGTCAAGAGTTCGAATATTTTCCAAGGGTATGGTACAGGCACCGAACATTAACTAACGATAAGAAGGCCCACTCAACGGGATCTGCGTGTTCAGCGAGCGCTACAAAGGAATCGTAGTTTATTTTCTTCGTTGCCTGGTAACGATCGGCGGACTCCGCGGCACACAGGTTGAATTTAAATAAAAGCTGGCCATAAACGATATTTTCGTTTGCAGTATATTTAATCAAGTTTATGACGAAATTATTTATAGCACTCTAGTACTCTAGTTGGTTTTGGAAAAACACAGTTGATATCTTTTGAATTGTTTGCAGCGCCCTGTCAAACTTACTTTATGGTTTTTTAGTATTATCACCAAATTAATATTTTGAAAAAGTTTGTATTCAACTGGCTGTTTCAAAAATCTATTAACGTTTTTAATTAGTTATTATTGATAACAATACTCAAGGTTTGTAATAACTAAGAGATTTTGATTTTGTGTTAATAATTTCACCATATACCCGAATACAAATATTCTGACAAAAGGATGAGCTGGTCTATGGCCGCCGTGTCAAAGGTCGCCTGCCAACATGATTGTTTTATTTGTATCATGGCCTGCCGATATTCTGCTAGTTTTCGCGCGGGGAAGGAGACACACCGTTGACATGCCGATGCCGCCGCGGAGGGTGATCCTTCTTATCATATAGTTTTGACCAAATACATAATAAAAAGATAAAAACTGTACTATATTGCTAACAGTGCTAACGTGCTAACACAACGTTGAGGTTATGTGTTGGTGTTATACCTAATTGTGCAACAACTGAAGCCAGGTTATCAGAATATGGCGCGTCGAAATGAGGATCCCTTATTGGCTAAATTTGCTGCTCCTGTCTTGTTTGAGCATTTATGTTTCTCTGTTTTTTGCTTCATACGTAGTACTGTAAGTATTTTCAAAATGGTTTTATGTCTCATAAATTACCCTTAACGCAACGCATGAAATTGGAATTTTAAAAACTATATTTGTTTTAAAGTCGTCGGTACGGGTGGGTAAGAAATTGAATAATCGATTAAACGCTTAATATTTTAGCAAATAACTGAATAATCGATTAATCGATATTTTCTGAAATATTAATCGATGTCGATTAATTGGTAATTTCTTAAAAGTGAATCGAATAATCGATTATTTTCGCCCACCCCTAATCCCATAATATTGTAGTAAGTGAAACTGAAGCTGAAATTTCGGTAGAATCATTATTGCTGATGCAAGACTGATGTTATTATAAAAAGAGGTAATAAATACTTTGGCTGAATCAGCAGATAAAATTTATAATTTAGTTTTAATTTGTAAATATGGCTTTGATATTACCTTGTGAGAGTCAGAATATAAGCAAGTGTTTTTGAACAAGAGCTCCACTGATGCTTCTATATTTTTTACTAGTTTGGTTCCTATTAGATTAATTTTTTTAAATAGCGATCTCTGAAATACTTGTATGGCAAAATTGCAGGCCCTCATCAACGCATTTCTGTCGTCCTCTTAACATTCATTTTGCTCGTGAGACTCCTGAATTAACCGTTGCAAATACAAAATTTGAATCATCTAATTAAAAATTTAAAACCCTCTTTTTTACAACGAAGGAACCCTTAATTTTCAAAATCATTTTTTAAAACGGTTTAAGAACATACAAATGATTTTTATACATGATTTTTATCGTCAGTGATAATTGATACACCCTATATCTAAATATGGATGATGAGCCAAAAATTCAACAATTATTTGTCTGAAACACGATATATTAAACGTGTAATACTTAATAACTTTTATGTCTTATTTCTGGTAAACCTTATTATGGCAGCTTTCCTAGAAATTCGACCAGTGTGCGCCGGGTCCAAAGGTCACATTCCAGTATCATGCTAGTTTTCGCGCGGGGAAAAAGGCATACCGTTGACGTGCCGCCGCGGAGAGTGAATCTTCTTATCGTTAGTCAATATTCGATGGTACAGGTATGTGGATGACATTTTCTCGATTTTCGACACAAAAACCGCTAATATCAAAGATTTTGTGACCAACCTAAACAACCGTTTCCCCACCATTAAATTTACTTATGAAGTCGAGAACAATCGCAAACTTCAATTTTTTGATACTTTAGTAATAAGGAACGATAATAACACACTAAAATTTGATATGTATAGAAAAAGTACTGCCACTAACCGATATATTCCTAATGACTCCTTCCACTGCGACCAACACAAAATGGCCAGCTTTAATTTTTTGGTACACCGTATGGTTAACTTTCCTCTCAGCACAGAAAGATTTAATAATGAAAAGGCGACAATTAGGAATATAGCGAAAGTTAATGGTTTCAACACTAACTTAATAAATAGACTAATTAATACGCATTTGTTTAAAAAGACTATTCGTGATTCCACTTCTTTCGTCAATCAGGATGACAATACAAAATATGTCTCGATACCATATAATCCTCAGTATACTAGAGGACAAAAAGTCTATAAGGAAGTAAGGTTAAAATTAGTTTACCAAACTTAGTTCAACATTAAAAAATTATTAGGGGGTCCAAAGGACAAAATTTAAATATTAGAAAGAAGTGGAATATATGAAATTGGATGCATGGATTGTAACCAAAAGTATGTTGGCCAAACTAGAAGATCTATACACACGAGATTCAAGGAACACATAGCTCATTTAAAGTATGGTAGAACAGAAAAATCAAGTGTTGCCGAGCATGCTTTTGATAATAATCATAGAATAACAATTAAAAATTTAACATTAATTCATAATATAACTGATAGGAGATTATTAGACGCATATGAAAGTATGGAAATTATTAAATGTAAGAATATTTTAAATAGAGCTAGAGGGCCTATTCCGTATAGTCCATTGTATTGGTTGATCGAGCGTGACTAGTGGGTTTCCAGGATTGGTCCCTTTGATTCCACTTGATTAAGCATACATTTAGTATAAAAGGGAGTTAGATAGAGTTTTAAATTTGATTTTAATCATCTCCTGATGATGCTAACATGGTTAGTGAAACGCGCGTCGAGTGCAATAATTCTGTTTCGGTATTGTGGATAAAACTCCGTTTTAGTGGACAAATATACAGTAAAAATAAAATAAATCAAATAACTTAACCTGTGAAGAGAAAATCTGATCAATGAAAATCTACAGGGAAAATCGAAATGAGCTACCTAAAATGAAAGTTAGGAAAGACGGTCTACTGCGATAAGGCTTACAGCAAAATACAATATGTGTGTAGAATTTATGTAAGTATAATATGTAACACAAAAAGCAAATCAATCAGTATTGTGTTAGCAAGACATTTGCTAACCAAGTTAAGATCATATACGGTAATGAAAGAAATCGGTATTAATTATTCAAATAACATAACGTCGGTAATAGATTCGATAAAACATTATTAACAATTAAAAATCATTTAACCGTAAGTTCGAGAAGAATAAGATAAGTAACTAAATTACCTACAGTAAGGACGTAGCATTTAGATAAATGTACGTTATAAAAGAAGCAAATCAGATAATCACAGTTGTATTAGTAAGGCATTTACTAATCAAGGTAATATCGTATACGGTATTAAAGTTAGTCGCGATTAGTTAATCAGATAACGATAAAGAAACGGTATTAGACACGAAAGATAATATACGATTAAAAATAATTAAGCGGTAGGTTTGAAAAAGATAAGGTAGGATATTGTAGGTAAAATGAGCAATTATAGGGCCCACTTATATGTCATTGTCAAAAGGTCACGCGGAATTGGAATCCACTCGTAGTGTTTTGTTGCTATCCTCTAGCTCATACAGCTACTTGGCTAGCTCCAATTACAGTTTTACTGCTTCCTGGAAGCTGCGCGTCACCCCATGTGAGTCGGCATTACATCATCAAAAAGGTCTCAAACTGGCAGGAATATGCTTGGAGAAACTCTAAAGGCTAGCGAAAACCGGGTGGAGGAAGGAGCATAGTTAATTTATGAATAATTTTAACTATCTAATAGATAAACACAAGGATATAACATACCTTTTAAAAAAGGTAATCTCACTGTACATAAAGTACATTTACGGTACAAAATTTACGATTATATGAGAAAATATTAATGAGTGCTTGACAATTTATCTCATAATAAATTAATACGAATATTTCCCTCATCTATAAAAATATCGCATTAGAGGAGTGCAATTGTCGGAAAATTACAGCGATAAATTGGACTGTAGAAACCGAAAGAGCCCGGCGATAATTGCATTGTACGTATTTATGATAATTCCATTGTAAATTTACGATAAGAGCGATAATTTATAAATAACGTCAAAGTAAAGTCAAAATATATTATTTGAGTTAGTTTCAACTTACTTTAATATTTTGAATCTGTTCCGATACGATTTAGCCTTTTTTGGCGCTTTTCGTTAGTTTTGTTCAGTTAACTTTCGGTAAATTTCAGTTAGTATTAATATATTTTAGTCATATGATCCGGTTCCGATAGCTTATAATGAAATTTAATGGTTTTGGTTAGTCGCAATAATTCGGTTCGTGTTGGTTAGTTTTTACCTACTTTAATTTTTGTAATCTGTTCCGATGCGTGTTAGCCCGTTTTGGTGCTTTTGCTTAGTCGTTCAATCAACTTTCGGTTAGTTTCAGTTTGTTACAATTTCTTTTAGTCATTTTAACAGATGCCGATACGTTATAATTAAATTTAAATTGAAATAAACAAACTAACACAATCTCTCACCCGTATGACGTCATGTGTGGCAAATGTAGCATGAACTTTTTCACGATTTGAGGCCCTCTACTAGAAAAACAGAAGCATTTTCAACGTTAAAATCTCATTAAGTATATTAAATTTAAAGACTCTGTTCTATTGTCTGTTAGAGTGGTTTAAAAAATTATATTAGAGTAATACTCTTGGTGCAAGCAACAAAATTGGAAGTTATTAATTTAAACAAGTCCATTATACTAATTTGTATAAAAACAATTTAAAATGTAAATGCATATCAAGAAAGAATAAAATAATCAGCCATAAGAAACAGATACAGCAAAAAAATCGCGGAAAATAAAACTGTAGATAGAGGAGAAAAGAACCATTCAAAATTACCTAAGAATCAAATGATTTCCTTTATAAGAAAAACATAAATATATTTAGTTTTAGGTTCTCAAATTCTTTAAATTGTATTTATTTAATTTAAAATAAAATGGCGTTTGGCGACAAAACTGATTTAGCTTTTACCAGCCAGAGGCCAAACAAATTTAAAATGTTTCTTTCGCATGAATTTTCGTATTCTTGTCCCACAATAGTTATTTTTGTTACAAGTACCTAAAATGGAGTTTTTCAGGACGAATCATTGCTGTTCCAGCTGGAATAGCAGATGAGTCCTGAAAAACTTCATTTAGGTATGTGTGACAAACACTATTTTTTGTCATACGCTCCCAAAATTTAATTTTTATTTATACGCTTTTTGCAATTCTTCAGAACGCCTAAATTTGCAAATTTACCATAATTTTTGAAATCATAATGTACGACAAAGTTAGCTTAGAATTTGATATCGTAGCAACTATTTCACAATTTTTCATGTCATTCGAAATTTGACATTTAGACATATTCAGGAATTTTGGAATAGTCCGTAAAAGTTGCCATGACGACTTTTAGGGACTAGGACTAAAAAGAAGCATTTTACGGACTTAAATGAGTCCGTAAAATAGTTATTTTTGGGAGCGTATGACAAAAAAATAATTTCTCCAATGTAATATTTTGGTTTGGTATTATTTCTTCTACTGAATCTTCGTCGCTGATTTGGTTTTTACTATTTTCACGTTGAAATTTTTCTCTTTCATTACTTTTCCAAGTTTTGAAGCTT
>MU183808.1:96979-111119 GCA_016904865.1 Pissodes strobi
ATGAAATTAACCCAAATTATCTGAAATTTGGCGACTAATTATTCGGTTTTATCCCGTTCCTACACGTTATTGAATAAGGGAAATAAGATAAAATCCATGAAACCCTTCTATATAATCAATACAAACAAAATTCACTTTCCCTATTGAAAATTCTCTTAAGCTCTTATTCGTGGAATGACAACGCTCTGTCACCCCATCTTTAGGGTCTTGATGGATGAACGTCATTATTATTAACTGAGCGACGTAAAGTTTCCCAATGTTTCCATTATCTTTGTACATCAAATCTAGGGCTTCAGTTAAATGCAAAATAAATATTTTTCCACTTTGCATCTTATGTTATATCGCTTTTATATATATAAAGAGTTCTAATTGAACAAGAAAAAAGTAGATAATATAATAGATTCGATTTATCATGTACCTATCTACAATATCTTTAAATATCAATATTATGGGATAAATCAAACGAGAATAGTTCTACAAATATATAAATACATCTATTTTGCGCTTGTAGAAGAAATTTGTGAGGGTTCTTTTCGATCCTGCCAATATTAGCCATATATTTGGTTTAAAGTGCGGTGAGGATAGCATCCTGCAGAAAAAAATTAGAACTGAAAAAAAAACAAGAAAAATCTAAAATTTCATACACCTACTTCGAAATGTGCAGAGAATATCTTCTTTTAACGAAACCGAATATGTTAGTGTTAATCAAGTCATTTATGTATTAAGTTTAAGCACTTTGAATATTTTACGCAATGGAAGAAAGAGAGCAAACAAACAAAATTTTACAATAGTAGTATTAAAATGTTAAGTTTAGTCGTGTTAAATAAACCAGCAGATCTTGATACTATCAGTATCAGTATTAGAAGGGGAGGCTCCTAGCTGTCCTTGCACTTAGACAACCAGTTGGGCTCGTTGTGCCCCCAGCCCACACTAAAGGGCCTTCAGGATGTCGGTCTTCACTAAGAAAGCCAGCATCTCCTTCAGGCTGACACGATGCGCTGAATCTGGCTCGATCAGCGTCGCGCCAAAGTTTCTGAATTTTTCCCACGTAAAGGCGGGACATTGTGCAAGCAGATAGTATGAGATCTCATCGTCCTCCATGCATCATTAGCACTCCCCCTCCTCTGCAATTCAGGTGCCGTCTAAGCCTACAGTGCCCCATGGAAAATCCTACCCGTGACCTGCACTCCTTCTTTGTTAGGCACCCATCAACCCCCTGGTGAGATTCTTCCCGGGCCCATGTATCATGAGCCTCGTCTGTCTCATCCCTGGAGCCGTCTGCCATACCTCTTCGACCCGACCCTCGGTCCATGCCTCCAAAGCTCTTTCGCGAACACTCTGGGCGATTCCCACACAGAGATCAAGTCCTAAGTATCTCCGTGCGGAGCCTTTGCAAGTTTAATCAGATAGCTTCTACACTCCCTCACTAAACAGGACCGCGTGCCCGACTTGCTGTCGGAGCAAATCCTCCTGCCACTGACGCTGAGCCTTAACAACTCCCAGACCCTCATCATGATTGAAAAATTTCCGCTTGGAATGCCGTAGTATGCTCGCCCAGTGAGGTGGATAATTTTCGCCCCAAGGCCTCACAGTACGCAGAAGCTCCAGACAGTGTTTTCATTCTGGACCCGTCTATAAACCAGACTAGACCATATCAGGATTCCATCCTTCCCTCCATCCAATCTTCTGGGTACTATATTCAACGTTTCGATATAGATTTAGCTATTGGAGTCAAAATACAGATGAAATAAGAAACAAATAAAAACCAAATCTCAAAATTAATAATATAGTAACGGTTAGTTCATAATTATTATAATAATGATAAATATCTAGCCACAGAGCAAAAATGCAAGTACTCCTAATAAATAATTCAGTTTTGACGTGGTGTTTAATAGCATGTTTCCTATTCTACAAATGCCTATCTACCTAAACTATATATAATACAAATAAAACCAACGTTCTATATAATAGGCGATGAATAGATATTTAAACTATTATAATAAATTCAATATTGAAATATTAAATATAATGCATAATCTCTTTCTTTAGTATAAGATGTCCTAATGTTTCACAAGATCCTTGTTAATAAAGGGTCAACACTACGAGTAAAGAGATACCAACAGTCCACAGATTAAAGCTATGAATAATTCTGGAGCCATTAATGAAGTGCTGTTTCGGTAAAAGCTCTCCACGATGCGGCCTGCTCGACCGTTTAAGCTCTAAAACATGATGGTCAGTAATTGTTTCAGAAAATACCTATTCATCTTTTGACTTATTTAGGAATGAATGGGAAAACAGTTATAAAGGAATTGTTAACGTCGGATTTAGGAAGGATTCACCGAACTCATAATGTTTTAAATAATTTATGTGTGCAGTAGATTAAAAGCTTGGCTATTGGAAATCTATCAGCGGTCGAAGTATCCTGAGAGAGTTTAAACTGCTGAAATGGGAATAGTTTACGAAATCGATATATAATTCTACTTGAAACAACTCCCTATTGAAATATTTTGGAAAACTGCGCATTAACTAACAGACATTATTATTAGCTAGGTTACGAAGCCATAGTATTGCAAAGGAATCCACACTTAGAGGATTAATTAGAAGGACAGCTTTTTTGAATATATCATGGATTTTCTTTGTTGTGTTTCATTATTAAAACTTCGTTGAAGGCTGGTTTCCGGTACTTTCGTTTGATGATTCACCCGTAAGCAGCTATTTACTTTCAGGTGGTGATTTTTACTTAAATAAAAATATATATTAGTAGAACGTAGCATTATCATGACCTAGTGTCTTATCACGTGCTTGATGACTAACGTCTAATAGTTTAGTCAGGGTTAGTGTATACGACTTTTAGAAAACTTTTTTAAACTCAAAATTATAAACTGAGGTAACTGTTTAATACCGTGTATTGCCTCCCCTAGCAAACCTAAGAGCTTGTAATCTACGCGGCATACTGAAAATTAGGATTCTTATCGTTTCCATCCTTCCACTGGTAAAAGGTTTAATCAGAATTTCATAACCGAATGTGAACGTTTTAATGGTGGGTCGGCTATGGTGTGGGGAGGGATTTAATGAATGGAAAGACACTCTTCATGTTTTTCCGGTGAGGCGATTGATAACAGCCCAAATTTACATTGACATTTTACGCCAATATGTCTTACCTCATGCAGAGTTAGTAGGCAATAATTTTATATTGATGCAGGATAATGCCCCACCACACACTGCAGCAATAGTGCGAAACTTCTTAGAAGCTACGGGTATCACCACATAACAGTGGCCTGCGAGAAGCCCGAGACGAACCCTAGAGAACATTTGTGGGATGAATTAGGGAAAAAGGTATACGTGCTCGCGAGAGGCCTCTAGAAAGGATCGCAGAAATGGCAGATGCATTAGCGGAAGGATGGAATCGTATATCAATGGAAATAATAAGAAACCTAATTTTCAGTATGCCGCGTAGATTACAAGGTCTTATAGTTGCTAGGGGAGGAAATACACGGTATTAAGCAGTTACCTCAGTATATGTGTTTAATAAAAATCTTTCTAAAAGTCGTATCAATTTATTTCACTAGGAAACTTTTTCTCGATAAATTCAGAAAGTTGGTAATTTGCAAGGTTTCAGCAAAAAAGCTGTAATTCGGACAATTTTAGAGATAAATTAATGAATAAAAAAACAAAAGGCTCGTAACTTTCTATACCATTACTTAATTAACACACAGGGTGAGTCAAAAAGTAAGAAAAAAACATAGTTTAAGTTTTACCATATCATCCAGGAGGCTTTGAAAAAAATTCCACCTCTTTAATTTTATTTGAAAGACAAAGGAACTACACTACCTACCAGCAAATAAAAAAAATTAAAAATCCGATAATTCGTTCAGAAATGACAAAGCTTGAAAGTTGCAACCAAAATTAGATGCGTCACTTTTTTTGGAACTGAGTGTAATATGAGTCGATGAGGAGTAAACTGCTGCAAGTTTCAGAAGAAAATGACGAGGTAAGGATAGGGATATAGTTCACTTCCTGGATTCAGTTTGGGTTAGACGACATAAACAGCATCATATATGCAGTAGGATGACTGAACTTAAATACGATAAAAAATACACAGAACAAGAAGAGAGGCGGATATCGATAACTAGCAATTGAAATGGAAAACATAGAAAATAGAACAAGCACACATTGCCGAATTTATTGCCTAGGTCACAGGTAGCACTTTATACTCCTTCACAAAACTTTTTACTCGGCTCAATCCGTTTTTCTTTTGGGCTCTTTTTAAATATGTTAGGTCTCCCTCCACGAGCCTTGAAATGAAATTGCAATTGCCCAAGACCAAAGTGTGGTTTTGATCAAGTCGCTTTAATACCAAAGATGATTAGTTGCTTTTTAAGCCGGTTTATAATGCTCTAGACGCATTCCTCACTTGTGAAGTTTCAGCTGGGTTCTCCTGTGTAGCTTTTAGTGCTGATCGTAATACCAACCGTAGCTCACCTCCACTTAGAGTAGACATAGCGAGATGAATGTTTCCTATTTTATGCTTTCGAGTGTTGCCCTAAATGCCAATTTGCTAGTTGTCCTGCTAAACCGATGCTATTTTGCTGCCTGGTCTGGTGTGCTGTTATCTATCATAAAGTGGTTGTTCGGTTCATTCTCGTCCTTAAATCAGAAAAGTTGTTTTCTCTCATCTTTATGCTTCTCTATTTTCTAAACATTCATTTTCAAGCCGCACTTAATAAATTATACCGCTTTTCAAATGTCGGCTCAGCTATTTCAGCTGTTCTTTTGAGGGTAGAGTTCTCAGGAGATTTGGCTGCTTCGTTGGCCAAGCCTTCTTCAGGTATTGGGACCTTCCCATCTCTAGTAACAGATTCGAAACAATTTGTCACCAACGTGGATTCGTTCCTAATTTTCGCATCTTATCAGTTTGCTAAATATCAAGGGAATAGTTGCGGCATTTGTTAGAGCTGAAAATTATTATTGTCTGTTACATTAAGTGAATTTTATTCGAGTTACTGTTTCGAGGACCCCTGCAGCGAAATATTTTTTAAGGTCGTTTGAAAATGATAACTGACATGCCACCGTGTAAAATCTAAAACTACATAAATAGCATCATATATGCAGTTTTGTATAATAATAGTCCAGTAGAGAAATTCTTAAAAATGACATAAGATAAACACGAAACAGGGTTTTGTCTTGTAGTTATTATATTTGTGCCATACGATAAATAAATAAACCTCCTCAATAGCAAAATCTAATTTGGCGAAGAAAATTATATAAACAACTTTATTAATTGTTTGAAGTATGTTAGAGATGAGTGTTAATTATACACTAATTTATATTTAATATTTTAATGATCATGCTTATCAAAATTGTTTATTAAGCTCTCGTAAAATTAATTTAAATATTCGTAAAAGTCTCTTTAGAATTTACCGAAGGTAGCATAAAGTTTCTGCTCATTGCTGTGAAATATTAATTAAGGCCTTATAAACTTACGTCAGTTCGTTGGCCAAATTACGTTTTAATATTAACCAAACTACCTAAAGTTGCAGTTTTCGATCTCCTGACCGTAAATTGAAAAGACGTTATCCTCTTTAGTACCATAAAAATAAGACTAACTACTAATAGGGGATGATATAACTGTTGAAAGAAAGTCGAAAATTTATAGCACGGCCGGCGTAGCCTAGCGTTTAAATTTAAACTAAATTTGCGCTAAAAGTTAACGTCTTACTTACGATGAACGCTATCTCTCGCAAGACTGCAAAATGTTGCGCTGAGTTTTAGAGCACCGGAAGCCCTTAGATGAGTTTTGATGCAATATTTATTAATTTGAAAGCTGCTCCATTATTTTAAACATGATCAAATTTAATTCATGTCTTCATGAATTATTTGATAATACAGATAATCCCTAGAGGCCAGACTAGTAATTGCGTAAGGTTGAAAGATATCGCTTTTTTCCTAAAACACCGGCAGGCACATGGCAAATTCCATTTTTAGGATTTTTGCATCATCGGACCAACGTTAGGTAAGTACGTAAGTCGTCACAAACTTAATTCAACGAATTATCACCGAACACGATTGGCGTCATGTCGTCTTAAAACAAATTGTACGGCCAATGATTTAGGTTCTTTGAAACAGTACAACAGTGGTTACCAGATTATAATTTTATGCAAACAATACCTTAAAATTTTTAAATGAAACCATGTTCCTCGAAATATAAGGGTAAAAAATATAATTATCTTGAATTTCCATGTCCTTTTTGTAATTGGGTTAGTTTGGGTTAGTGTGAAAGATTAACACGTTTGTATAATTTTCAGGAAACCAGGTTTCTAGCGACGATCAAACAGGCAATTTTTTTGGTTATTTGCCTTATGTTTAATCTTATTTTTATCTGTATATGCACTTGCAGAGGTTTCCATAAAGTGAACATTCATTATTATTTTATTTATTATGCTATTTTCTAGATAATCCCAGTTTAAGAAATATTATAGAACCTGTATCAAAAAACGATTCATCGCAGTATTTAGACGCAACTTACGAGGGTGGCTTACAAAGCGATTCCAATGAAGGTGGCTTAAACTGTTAGAATAATGTCTCAAAATGTGGGTGGCCCGTTTATTAGGGGATGACACCGTATCTCAGAATCTACGGGCTGTACCAAAAACAGTTTAATACAAATGTTGTTTGGCTTTGCTTAGATTTTTAAAATAGAATATTTTTATATATACAGGGTGTACGCATTTTCGTGGACAAGTATCAACTTCGTTATTTTAAATAAAATACCCTATATATTAAGACATTTTTGAATTCCCTAGAAAATTCTAGATATATATCTTATATATAATATCCTATACCTAAGTATCGACATGTTTTAAATTTTATGTCAAAAATAATGTTTGCAGGTCTAAATATAACTATCAAATTCTCCTATTGAAAGCCTTTATAATTAAATTGGAGTTATTTTCCTTGTAGAAGGGGATCTACTTTAGTAGTCTGTGGTGGCATTTTTTTAATAAATAAATACAAGGTAACATTAAAAATTGAAATGAAAAAATGGTTAAAAGTCAATTTTTTTAAACGGAAACCGCTTATTTTTATAATTTTATCTTATTTAGCATTAAAAATAAAGGCGACTTTGTATAAGGTGGTCTATTCGAAAAACTTGTAGTTTTTAACATATTGGCAATTTACCATTTTTCTATTGTAAAAGTTTTGTTATTAGTTGGCCATGACGGCGAGGCGTGGCGAAAAAAAAACTATCGAGCACTAAAATACAAACACGCTGCATATATATAAAAATATAATATTTTAAAAAATATTTTATAAAATAGGTGAAACTAATAGTCTACGAGAAAAAAAATAATCAAGAAAGGAAACGTTACAATTGTAGAAAGACAGAATATTTTGTAAAGAGCTGTCAAAATAAAGTAGGTTGCAGAATATGTAAGAAAACAAACCAAAATAAAGTGAACTGTTCTTTCCGAAAAAAAAATTGCCAAAAACAAGGAAGATAGCACAGTCATAAAACAAATTGATTATTTTATTGTGGATTCTGGTTCAACGTCACATATGTCCCATAACATACATTTATTGCCTTACATAGATGAAACAAAGAGTGATACTTTAGTTGTATAGAAAATGGGAATGAGCAGTGTATTTAAAAAAAAATATTGTATCTTCCAGAGCTGAGTAAAAATTTACTGATAGTAAATGCAATGACTGATAAAGGAGGATACGTGAAGTTTAAAAAGGATGATTTTTTCTAATAAGAGACAGTAAGGAGGTTCTACGAGAAGAGAAACAAGAAACTGGTCTAAGTATACAATAAGTATTACAAAGGTCCGAGGTAGTCGATAAGAAAGTATGCTAGTGCAAAAAGTCGGAAATCAAAAGTTGCATAGAAAACTGAGACATATCTGTGTACAAAAAATAAGAAATTATTATATACCTATGCAAATAAGTGTGAATATAAGTAAAAATTATTGTGGCAAACTAGAAACAGTGTGTGATATTTGCATGAAAGCGAGACAAATTCGTAACCCATTTTCATCAACCAGATCTAGGACTACTCGAGAACTGGAAAAATCCATCTGAATTTGAAGGCGAAATGCAAACACAAACTCAAAATGAAAAACAGGATACAAATTTGAACAATGACGAAAATTACCCTAAGAAAAGGGGAAAAAAAGAGAACACAACAACGCAATTTGGACAAGATAAGCGACAAGAAAGTTAACCAAAGATGGAAATGGCAAGAAAGTGAAAATACTAGTTACAGGACCCGCAAGGAAATTTCTACGGCCTTGTAATGAAATACGCAAAATTAAGTGCACAGATAAAATTAATGGAGAGTACAGAGATGATTTTTTTTCAGAATTCATGGAGTTAAAGAACTTACAAATTCAAAGGACATTTATTAATTATTGCTTCATCCATGAAAAATCCTAAATACCGATATGGAAATCCTGACAAACGCCGTCATTTAAATCATGGTTTTACGGATCAAAGGTACATAATTTCGAGTTTGTTGAACGTTTTTATAGCAATACAAACCGGAAATGAGAAATAGAAAAAACAAAAACCATGGAAAATATTATAACTAATTATCCAGCACGATATATTGGAAGGCAATAGACAACACATAAAATCGATACCAAATATATTGAAGGTTCGTAATCACCAAGAATGGTGTAGGAGTATATATAAGGGTTATGCATCGTATCAAACTTATCATGTTTGTACACGGAAATTCAATATAGCATATTGCTTCCCCAAAAATGATCAGCGCAACCTTTGTGTGGAATATAAAAATTGCCCTGTGGAAGGAAAAACTCAAATTTGCGAAAAGTATGATAGACACGTGTAGAATCTGTGTAGAAAGGAAATTGAACTTGATAACAAAGAACAATATGTAATTACTAATAATCTCCAGGCATAGATGTTCAACCGGAAATGCTTCTAGCTTTTATTAGGTGTCAAAATTAAATGTGTATAATTTGTTCTTTGCAAAATGATCAAAGGATGCTTTCTGCTATGTATGGCACGAAGGGGGAGCTAAAAGAGTTGCCAACCAAATCGAGTCTTGTGTTTGGAATTACTTCATGTTTAGGAGAAAAGGCGGCAAAAGATAGATATTATATTGACATACTTTTTAATACAGATAACTGCTAAGGGCAAAACAAATTTATTATATTTATTTGTAGTGTCAAAGCTGGTTCACATTAATATCATAACACACAAATATCTAACAAAAGGACACACCCAAAATAACGCAGATAAAATTAATTTTGTATTTTTGTATAAAAAAGGTGCTGCAATCTACGTACTCAACCAATATGTTTGGGTTAATTTAGGTTGGTTAAAATGCATTGATTAGAGAAGCAATACTTAAAAAAAAAATTAAGAAGGGAATTTGGTGCAATTTTCTGTAATGAAAGTTTTCAAGATTCTTGCGGAGAAGAAATTTTTTTGAGCATCAATATAACGTCCAGGCGATCTTCAGGTAATTTTAAAAATATAGTCCTTAAACTAGCCTTTGACAAACAAAATTAAAGCATACTTTCACTAATGCAAAAAATAATGAAGAAGTGTAGATCTTTATTTTAATACTGTTTCTGAACATTGTTTGGTGTATATATAGACATTTTTGGCGAGCATAGGATATAAAGCCTTTGAAAATAAGGACTCTCATTTTTTCCACCTTAACAAATATATTATAGATATTGTCACGGCTAATCACCATCCGAATGTTTCTGTGCTACCCTATAGAACTAGCCTTGTCGCGTCTACGTATGACTCATCGCCTGCCCCGTAGATTCAGGAACTATGGACTCCCAATTGCTGGTCGAGAATAATATAGAGCTGCCTCGCTTCGGAGTGTTCGCGATAGATTTTAGATTGTATATAAATAGCGGAAAGCGGCAAGTTGCAGTTAGTTAATCATTGAGTTCTGAATCTGATCTAATATTTGTAAAGTTATAAGAGTAGTCTAGTGTGTTTAATTGTATACAGTGATAACGAATAAAGAGAATATTAGTTAAAATGGTAAAAGTTGTGATTTCGTCAGAACCCACGGAAAAACGTAACAATATTATTGGTAAACCTTTTTGGAAAGACGGTCAGATTTCTTATTTTAGTGGTTTCTACTCGAAAAATCTAAATCAAAACGTATTTAACATAATATACAATAAAAACTACTTAATGGCATAACAAATTCTGGAAAAGTAGTTTTTCTGCTTTTTTTATTCTAGTAAGAAAAATTATAAATGATTCTGCTGAAAATTTAAAATATGAAGAGAAACTTAACAATATGTCTTATGTCTCTAACATTTAGTGTGTTAATTTTCTTCAAATTCTTTCGGCGTTTTGCATATCACATTTCGAACTGCCGCTATAATGCAAATATATAATGCTTCCTATTAAAGTTTATTATTAACGCCAATTGACTTTTTAAGAAGCATAAATGTTACTAGGCACGCAGCGTCAAATAGTCATTTACAGGCTCATGTTTGTCTTTTAAGTTTTCTTTAAAAATAGCGTTTAATATATGCTAGATATCTAGTGACGTTTTCATCAACCTAAGACCGCTTTATACCGCATATAATAAATAGCTATCAAGGTTATTCAAACATTTGTATATCACCAAATATTATTCTAAAAATATGCTATCAAAATTGTCATCTTTTGAATTTTTGTTGAATACTAGCAGTGCAAAGTAGCTTACGATCATGCACATTATATTTCAGAGGCTGTGGTCATTTAGAGAACATAATTTATTCTATGAATTGGAATTGGATACTTATCTTCATTTCGCCTTTCAGTGCACGGGTCAAAATAACCGTCCAGTATTTCATCTAGTAAAATAAGGATGCTTTGAAATGTTTCATGCGCCGAAAGCAAAGTGTTATTTCAGGAACTTTGATTTCAGATTCAGTCTTTCATTCAGTCTTTTCAGGTTTTGACCGATATTTTAACTTCCTGTGCTGAACGTTCAGCCCTAATACGTGTACCACACCTTCATGTCAACTGTCATTGCACAAAGGACCTTAATAACGAATTCCAATCGACAGAACCAATTATGTCAATGGCTCTTCTGAAGATTAATTTGCCTCCTGCATTGTCTGTGTATGTTCGCGTCATGTAATTTCAGCGGTTCAACTTCAATACACCAGAGTTTGCTTTATGTTAAATTTTGTTATAAAATACAAAATTGATTGATTGATTGATTCCAAGGTAGAGAAAATTTGACTCACGACCCAGTACAGTATTGCCAACATTGTAGTTAATGGAAATTAAATCCGATTTAATGGTGTATGAAACGACCTTACATTTACCCGGATTCAAAGGCACATTATTATTACGACACCATTCGGTAATTTTATCCAGTGAAGAGTTTGACAGTCATTAATTGACCTTATGCGGGAAAAAAATTCATATCGTCGGCATAAAGTAAACCTCTTGCTCCCAACACCATGAAAAATATTATTAATAAACAAAATAAACAATAGTGGGCCCAATATAGACCCCTGCGGGACCCCAGACGACGCATCAATTTGGACAGAACTTTGACCACAGCACTCAACTAAACTGTTTTCTGTTATGTAAATAAGTATAAATAACGTCCACTTGGTATCTTTCATCTAGAGACTCAGCAATAAACTGCGTAATGCAAAAAAGCTTAGAGGTGGTCGACCTACCCCTAACAAATCCGTGCTGGAAATGTGATATTTTTTTTTAACTCGGAAAACTCTTACTTCATGCAGCAGTATTTCAAAACACTTAGCAAAATTACACAATATAGGCATTGGTCTATAGTTCTCGATGCATTCCCTGGGCCCTTTTTATATAAGGGACTAATTTTCGAAGTTTTCCAGACAATGGGAAACCGGCAAGTTTTAAGACACAAATTAAATATTTTAGCAAGGGCGGAAGCAAAAAGATGGATTTCTTAAAAAAACAATGCATTAAGATCCTTTTGTTTGTTTCTTTGATTTGTTCTTTTCTTTTTGACCTGAAATGCTGTTTCTTATAATAACTACCTCGTATTGATTATAGTTGGTATAGATTTTACTCTCTGACCATTCTGAACATTTTCCATATAATACTGTTCTCGCATAGTAACCCTACTATCATTTTTTCAAATAAAGCTCAACCATTTTGAAACTTTCAATAATCAAATAGCTCATTTTGTAAAATATTACCACAACATAAAGATGAATGAGTAAATTAAGCCTCAAACATCAATACCATGATATTTGAAAAATTAACCTTTATCTTCAGGTAGCACTAGGTATTATTATTGTTATTGAAATAAGACCTGACCATTTTAAACCTTTCAACAATCGAATTGTTCATTTTGTAAAATATTAGCAGAATATAATTATGAATCAGTAAATTAGACTTCAAACATGAATGCCATGATATTTGAAAAACGAACTTTTACCGCCATGTAGGACCAAGTATCTAATAGGTAAGCAATTCTATTTTGAAAATCGATGTTTTGGTACATCATATTTCATACAAAGAAATTTGAGTTTTATGGATAATTCAAAATCGTCAAAAAATGTAGTATTTTACATTTAAAAAGACATACTTGCATGTGTCGCGCTTTTTCAAAACACCAATGTTACATGTCAAATTATTATGAAAACATGTAACAGACAGAGGTCAAATAAAGTCAGTTATTTCACCTTTAATCCTACATCTATTATGCATCAAGCTAAATATAATACCACTTATTCGTTTAGATACCTCCATAGCTGTCGTATGACCCTAGCCTTTTACCGAACTATTCCAGGGAAAATTGAGAGTTCTTTAGTCGTATACGTAACTTGATTTTCTCGGGCTATTTAATGGAATCAATCGGGCTTTATGAACATTTTCACTGGCTTAGCATATAATCAATCAATAAAGCGTGCTGTATTCTGGCCATCGAGGAAACCTTCGAAGTTACGAGCATTTATAGCAGTGCATTTCAAAACATGGTTTCGGAGTTTGCCAGTTATTTTCCTGGATATGTTTCAATAATAAATAGGAAAAATTAAAAATTCAGTCAATGTTTATTTCGGGTATAATAACTTTCAGATGAGATGAGACAGTTGACTTCGCTAATAATTCTTTGTTGCCTAACTTTGACGGGTACTCTTGGAATGTTGCCAGCGATCCTCGTACGATTTTGATCTGTTTGCGGACCAAGCCAACAAGAAACAACATCATTTATTGATGTGCTCCCATCAGTTTGATGTTAAGCGACTGCCTGATTTGTCGCTTGATGTAAGCAGGCAATATGATTTAGTGGTTGCGTTGTGTCTCCTAAATTTTGCAACACCGCTCGGTTGTTTCGCAGCTGGATCCAACAGAGACGCAGGCTCTTGGCTAAAGTCGCGTTTAGGCCTGAATTATTGCGCCGCGTGTTCATACTTTTAGCGTTTTTGATATCAGGAGTTTAAAATGACCACGGGCCGTAATGAGGTAGTTTCCGTTTGATTAGTCATTGTGGGTATTAGTTTTATCGTCGGTTTTCTTTATCGTGCCAGCAATACATAAGATCATACTGCCTTAGGTATGTTTTAGTACGTATTGAAGATGTTATTAAATTTTGTGGCAACCATCTTGTTGTATTTTACGTGTTGTCGTAGAACAATGTAAAGCTGGCCTATTGGTCGATTTTTTTCTGGTCTTTAAACATTGAACCTTGGCGTTCGAGGTGGACGATCTTGAATTGATCTCGTTCTTTTTCTTGGAAAACCCTCCTAAGAGGAGGTAGTGCGTAAGCCTGATACAAATTTAAAAATGTCTAATTCGCCCTTACGGGGATAATCTTATTCCGGGCTAGAGAAGTTGGCATAGTTACCAGTTTGGTGTAGACAGTGGATTTGTTGGATTTTGTCTGAAGTAATGTTTTTTTTGGTAACTGGGCACGGGCTAAAAAATCCGGAACAAAATACGCCTTTTCCTTCATCAAGGGGTGCCTGTAGGAGAGAGTTTTGCCCCCATTGGTCATCACCACCGAAATCCTATGTAGATATGGTTTTTTATTTGGAGCGAGATTAAGTAGCAATTAGCTACCCGTCTGTTCGGTTGATTCGGTTTTTTTGGTACCGACCGCAGCCACAGGGGTAAGGGCACTAGCTCAAATGCCACTGAGAGTTTA